>JAUCNO010000710.1:3567024-3591385 GCA_032353835.1 Enteromius viviparus | reverse complement strand
TCACAGTGGAAATGCACCTATGCTGAAAATTGTAGACCCCTCCATGATTTCTAAGTAAAAGAACTTGCAAAATCACAGGGTGATCAAATACTTGTTTACCTCACTGTATATACAGTGAAAGTCAATGTCTTGTTACCAATATTCTCCAAAATATTTTTTGATCAACTATGCTTTTAATGTATGGCAGATTCAAGAACAAACTATTTTTTTTTCTTAAACAACTGCAAAACAGAATTAACTAAAAATGATAAAAGACTGACACAGAACGACACTATAACCTCACACAGCAATCCCGTAAGACATACAAAGACATACAACACTACTGAACATGGGGGGAAACTATTTACAACACAAATCAAGTGCAAATGGAACAAAAAAAACAACAACAACAAAACTCCAGCTGTCTCACAGTCTCAGCCATACAACACGTTGAAACCATAATAGTCAACATTCTCCATTCTTGAATTGCCTTTTTGAATGAGAGGTTGCATCTTGCTTGTAGATGGAATCTTTCAGAACTTGTATTTGCAACACAGACAAAAGTGCTGCAAGACAGTTTGGATATGTAAAATGGAATGCATAGTAATAGGCCAAGAGGTAGAGAGGCCCCTTGTGGAACAAGTCTTTGTCAAATGTTAGAACGAGTTGTACCTACAACCAACATGCAGTTCTCTTCACCATCTAGCAAGACAGGAATGCGCCTGTAGGCAGAACCTGATTGTGCTGAGTTTGACGTGCCACTACCGTTATCATTAGCTCTTTGAATCCTTGTCTTGGAGGCTAGGGAATTATTACAATGGGGTTTCATTGTAGGAATTAATCACCTATCCACTGCACATACAGGGTTGGGTAAGCCTGCTGTCCCACATGAAAAAATACTTTACTATATTTAGCATATAAAATGTAGTAACAGTTCTCTAGTAAAAACTATAGTGTTTTTATAACCATACTATAGTATAGGTATTATAGTGAATTGTGTGGGAAATAATACTATGGCAATTTATATTACATTTGCCATAAAAAATGTAGAATACAATTTCTCTAGTAAATTCTATAGTGTTTTTGAACCACAGTATGGAATCATAGTAAAGGTATCAAATGGGTTACATGTTACAATATAGAAATTGAGTCAATTTACTATAGAACATGTTGTAACTTCCTGTAGTAAATACTATAAACTTTTTAACCTTACTATGGTAAATATACTGTAGTAAATTGCAGTGATATATGGTCATTTGTTGTGGTAATACTACTATAGATGTTGTGGTAACTGTACTATAGTAATATTGTGATGAGGTGAGAGGCGTGCATGCAAAGCTTTATTGAAAATTGTGGTCTAAAGATACAGGCAAGGTCACGCAACAGCAAACAGGTACAGAGCCGGCAAATCACAAGACGAGGGAACAAGCAAGGACAAATCCACAAAACTGTGCCATTTGTTCAGTAACTGAGTAGACTTTAAGTAGACCGGATAGAACGTTAACAAGGGGGAGGAGCTAATCAAATGCAAAGGAACAGAGGAACAAACCAAGCGAGGGGAGCACCTCTGGAGGTTCTGCAGCCACCGACGACAACTCTGGAGGATCTACGGCATAGGCCAGCATCTTTAATGAGCACCCTGGAGCAGACTTGAAGACAGGAGTGGCCTATGGAATGCATTGATTGGCTGGAATCAGCAGGAGCAGGTTTGCAGACTGGAGCAGGAGCAGAGCAATGTGTAGCCCAAACACACAGAATGGCGACCGCAATTACAGGGAGCACTAAAGAAGCTCTTGGAATGCCCACTGCATGGACTCTCATCAATGATGGTTCCATGACATCCATGATGGCTGAAGACTGGTTTGATTTCCATAAAGGCTGAGGGCTCTGGTGTGGCAGCCGTTTTATGTAGTGGCTCTGGGCTGGGCTCTAGGTTGGTGGCCATCTTGTGCTCTGGGTTGCCAGCATGAACATGACGTGACTCTAGTTGATTAGTGATGATGTGACACAGGGCTGTGCGATATGGACAAAAGAAACCAATCACAATTTCCTTTTAACAATATTGCGATTTTGAGTTTAATCACTATTTTAACACTTGCTTGAAAGTGTGAATCTGAAATGTTTTCCAAAGGAAAACAATTAGCTCTTTATCAAAGACCTGTAACATGTCACTAAAACAAACATAAGGCGAAAATAATAATAAAATCACCTAGTAAAGGTGTAACAAAATGTCCTTAGAACAGACCTATGACAAATCAAATACATACTGTGTGCGTGCATGTAAAAAAATTGCTACGTTCACACAGCAGCAGAATACAAGGATTGACAACCATATTTTCTTTACCAGTGTGAGTCTTGAAATGGTCTCGTTCACACAGAAGCTTTCAGTTTTTTTCAGTTTAGAACTCTGTCTGTATGAACATGCAATGGGGGTCCAGCCTGTATTCCTTACAAGTAACCATAACAACCGTGACTACGTAATATCAAAGATGGCAACGTCCACAAAACTAAAAGTTTAATCACTGTTTGACATGACAAGAGTCCAATTTAGCCGAAAGTTCTTTCTTCAAATCTTTATTAACCGACAACATCTTTTAAATTTGGGTGAAGCATTTGAATTGCGCAGTGTGCTCAGAACGCGAAATTAACGGGGGATCGGCTCCGGTGGAAAACTGACAGGATTCAAATTCAAATTTTATTTGTCACATTCACATACATACACGGTACGATATGAAGTGAAATGTATTGCACGACTGCTCGAGCAAATTGACACATTTAAGAAAAACAATTAAGAAAAAGTAAAACAGCAAAATGGAAGTAGAATATAAAAAATAAGTACAGTAAATAAATACAATATAGAAAATATATATATATATAAAAATAAACTAGCAATAAAATAGAATAAAAGAAGAATAGAAGTGAATAGAAGTAGAATAGAGTATAAATATATGAGGTATATGCACACACAATTAGAGTAACAGTTTGATAAGTGCAAGTGAGTAAAGAGGCATGTAAATGCCACTCATTTATCCCCATGTAGCCTCCTCCCATCTGCAACATGTAATGCAAATTGAAAGTAGAGAGTTTAGTGTCCAGAGTGAGTGCAAAAAAGTGAGTGCAAAAAAAACATTATGTGTGGATGTGTAAAATGGATCAGTACTGTGTGATGTACTGATTGAGAGACAGTATCGCCTGCGGGAAGAAGCTCCTCCTCAGTCTCTCTGTGTTGGCCTTCAGGGAGCGGAATCGTTTTCCTGACCTCATCAGAGAGAACAGTCCATTGTTGAGATGGCTGAGGTCCTTCACAATCTTCCTGGCCTTGGTCCAGCACCACCTGCTGTAGATCGAGTGCAGGTCAGGGAGCTCGGTGCGGAACTCTTTGAAGCATGTAACATCATGCTCAAAGATTGTGAACGTGTTTCCGGTGCTGGCAGTGTCTTCCTGTTTGCAGCCATTAGTGCCGCTAGCTTTAGCATCGTTAGTGTCTTTGGTTGCAGCTTCGACGGGGATAAAACGCAGCTTATTTCTCCTTTACTGTAAGTTACCGAAAACACACATGAAAGCACGTAGCGTACGATTGAGCCGGCTTTACTGACAACATTTTCAGGCATTATATGGTATATATAACGATATACCATTCCACAGAGAGAACAGAATGAATAGTAGGTTGAAATATCTGCAGATAAGGAATGTAAAAATAACAAAAACAATGGTTTAGTATCTATTCACAATTAAATTTAAATAAAAGCTGTAATAATGATCCACCATGGACAATTTCTGTAGTTGTAAATATTTCCGCTTTAAGTGTGATGCGGACAGGATCACTTACGTACGGTCTGAGCAGTGGTAGCACATTGTCTCATCAGGGAATAGGTGTTGCAGAAATTCCTTATGGACTGAAGAAAGCCTCAAATGATTGGGAATAGTAGATGGTAGCTTTTTATTCATTAGGATATATTCCATCATGCTCTTCACTTTAGAAACATCCTTTGGAGGGTAAGTCTCACTTTCATCACTTTTGCTTGAAATTCTTCAGTGCTTTCAGTTCTCTGAACCTTTCAGAAGAGTTCAGAGTATTTATGGGTGCATGACCTCTGGGTTTTTGAACAAGGACAGTGCCATGAATTCTTCTTGGTGGCATATGACACCATGACTCTGCCCAGTCTAATATAATATGATATATTAGGCAGGTAGACCGATATGAAACTTTTTGATGGTGGGACTCCTATCTTGGATTCAACTGACAGTGGTACATTTTTTTATTGGGCTAGTTTTTGAGGTTCGACACAATGTTTTATTTTGTCCTGCCCAAACCACTTTTAAAATTTCTTCTGTGAGTTAAGGTGAGGTTAAAGAGGTTTTGCAGTATGAAACTGACCGGAGGTGAACACTGGTATGACAGCAGTGCACATCTCCATATTAGTCTGGCACTCCTTTAATTCACATGAGGATGATGTTGTTCCCCCCATATTTTAATTTGCACATGGAGTTGAGTAGAAGCTCCGTGAATACTTTTGTGGACCATATGCACTCACTGTCAAGATGGTATGAGGAATTAATGTCTGTCATTTTTGGGGTGTGTTTGCGTTCTATTTGTCTTTTTAAATTTTTATGTTGACATCAATTTACATTTGTGATATTTCTTTAGTTGCTTTGGTTTGAAAGGTATGGAAGGTTTAGGTTATCCAGATGTCCTGGTTGTAGATGTCTGGTAGCTTTATGCTACACTAAGGCTAAAATATGCAACTTTTCATTTGCAGAATGAGAGAATTTGATGAGAGCAAGGCACTTACAGTGGAGAAAGTGGATGAGGGCTGTAAAAAATGGTGAAACTGGTCTTGGTTACAGGTTGAAACGGAGATTGAGGTCAAAGAGAGGAGAATTGAGGAAAGGAAGAAGAGGCAGGCAGAGCAGCCATCGCCAGAAAATCTGGAATGGGGGGGCATTTCGTTTTCATGGGGGGCACACTTTATGATATGATAAGGATATGACTCGCAATTAAAGCTTTTTAATTTCAAATTCCAACAACTAGGCTATATTAAACTACAAATCATAAAAGAAAACACAAATTATAGACTAATAGCATTCATTATAAAGATTATAAAAGTCCATAAGCCTATTCAGCATGGATAACAGATGTTTCCACATGCAGGATCGGGTGGATTTACTTTTGTGGTCTACACTCACAATAAAAACAAACAATTTTGCTTAAATGTGCCTATAAGAAATAAGAAATAAGAGTCAATAATAAATTGGTTGGTCTGTGTTAAATAGCGCGTCTTCATACAGAGGAGCGCTTCGT
Organism: Enteromius viviparus; assembly: GCA_032353835.1. Classification (NCBI taxonomy): domain Eukaryota; kingdom Metazoa; phylum Chordata; class Actinopteri; order Cypriniformes; family Cyprinidae; genus Enteromius; species Enteromius viviparus. Next base: position 3,586,104 of record JAUCNO010000710.1, on the reverse strand, counting down.
TCTGGTAAAAGCACACCAAAAAAATTACCCGAAGGTGCCCTTGCTCTTGATATACAATCACTTAAACGAACAGCGCTTTGGTTTTAATTAGAAAAAAAGACCTTTACTAGGGTAGATTAGAACTCGCAGCTTCAAAAAATTGATCATTTATTTTACTGCTAGACCACCAGAGAACACAAATACCATCAGCAAATTTATAGTCTTTTTTACTGTTACTGTTACTTTTCATTTCGGCCTTGAGTATATTTTATTTTTAATACATAGCCTATATATATAAACTGATAATAATAACTTGTCCCCATTTGCCCACAACGGGGCACTGTATAGGGCCTAAATTTATTAGCTTTTTAAAATGATTGCCTGAAAAGTTATTAGTGTTAAAAATTCAGCTTTCTAGACAATGACTTTGACTGTCAGTCATATTGCCCATAACGATTATCACTATACCTGTACTGTTATTTAAGTTGTAGAAGAAGATATTTCAGTTACTTTTTTTTCTTTGTAACTTTGAAATCTAGCAAGCATTTATTTGTTTGTTTGTTAGACCCTGTTCCTTCGCGGGCTTTGTTTTTTGTTCAGTTCTCCCATCTCATAAACGATTCCATTTTTTTAAGAGATGAAATATGAACAATATTAGTCGTGGTAAAAAAAGGCATTCTGGTCTGTAAACACAGCGTTTGTCTGCCTCGCCGCCTGTGGTTGTGCTAAAACTCTTGACTTTGCCAAAAGCGAAGCGTCGCCTTCTGCCGCATCCAACCCTGCCAAGAGGGAGTGACTGATGCGGCGGAACGCGCCGCTGCTGCCGCTTCATCTCGGGGATAGCAGCGCGCCTCCAAATCACACCGCAGCCGCTTTTAAGAACCGTAGTCAAACGAGCTACAGCCTTCATTTCGGTGTTCTTTGAGTTTATTTGGCATTTTACTCTGGATTTATTGTCGTTAACGAGGCATTGGCGCGTTTGCGACTGTTATTTAGAGGAATAAACATGCAGCTTTCGTTCCAGAGGCCATGCGGATTCAGATGGATTAAATTGCACGGCTAAACATACGTGGCCGGTTTTAAAATGTACGAAAAAGACTAAATTATAGATTATTTCAGCAGTTAAATGTGAAACCAAACCAATAGGCTTCTGTGGAAGTAGAATTAGGTCAGGTTTGACTGTCAGTGCTTCAAAACGTCCACATGGGGGAACTAATGTCTTTATTCTTCCCTGTTGCACTGTCACAAATCTCTCACAGGGACTCCACGATACAACTTTGATCTCTGCAGTGCTCATACCAAATTATAAATGTTGCAGTAGCTTACCCCCCCACCCACCCCATTTATTATGCAAATACACATGCATGTGAAAAAATATATTTAGTTTCTATATTACACTTATTTACATATAAATTAAAGAAATATATACATATAAATACATGTACATTTCTTTACAAAAAAGTGTATGTGTGTGCATTTATATATACATAATTAATATACACAGCACACATATATTATGTGAACAAAAACATATTTTGGATGTGATTAATCGTAAAGTTAAAGTATTTGAAATGTTATATTTGAAAAAATATATATTATTATAAAATAATAAAATGACATCTTTAAATTCAAAACGGGGGTCTTTGGGGGACAGAGAAACAGTTTATACAGGATTTATACAGTTTATGATGCTTTTTCTGAAATCATTAAAATATTCTCTATTTACAGTAGTCTTGTTGATGCTTGCATTACATTTATATCTTAATACATTTAATAAAATATATAGCTTTTTAACTTAGTTTATTTTTTCCTTTTTTCTCTTTTACAAGGCTCTCGTCATCTTATTTCATAGGCGTGATGATATTATTCCATGCTGTGGAAAAACCATGACAAAAGAATGAGAAAGAAAGAGCAAGTGTGTCTAACCCTTTGACTGCTGTACATGAAAGTTTTCAACCTTGAAAAGATTCTCTAGAAGATTATAAATAGTCTCAGTTCAGAGGAACCCACGGCCTCGATCAGAGTGTGAACTGTACTGGGCTCTTCGGTGTACATGCTCAGCTGCTTCACCACACCATACTCACACTTGCAAAGTGAAACATCAAGTGATGCTTCTGGAAACAACGGCTGCTGCTGCATGCATCTTCTTGACTACTGCCTATACCCAAAAAACACCCTCTTCTGCCTCTTGAATCATCATAATGTGATTATCATGCACAGCAGTTGAAAGGAACAGTGAAACTGCTCATAGTCTCACTGACCTACTTATAGAAGTATTTAGTCTAGTGCACACTCTTTTGTGAAGCACGCTGGGTAGAGCATACCTACACTATTGTTGACGGGTTCATTTTACAAAACATGGTGAGCAACAGTCTGCTGAAAGGGTGAAACAGGAAGTGAAGAGTTTTGTATTACCAGATTTCTTATTTCAGTCTAAGTTTCCCAGGGTGAATGTAGAATAAAGCTTGCTAAGGGCTAACTAGTGATTTTTACCCAAGCCTTGATTTGTATTGAAGGAGGAACCGGACACACAAAAATCTTTTCACTCTTCAAATCGTTTACACTTGGTCATTCTAAACCCAGGATGATAAAACAATCATGGCTTATTTTAACTCATATTTCACACTAGTCATACTTAATAGGGTTAACAAATAATCTTGGGTGTGTATAATCCAAGGTTTCACACAGTACAATCCTAAACGTTGAGTTATTGCAGATTTTTGCAGTGTTTCTGTTATTGATTGGATGAATGCAGCACATGATCTGCTTACATAAAGGTTCTAGCATTGCGCATCCTCATATGATATTGTCAACTGTACCGTCAAGTGTTTTTCCTCTAAATGGACTCTATGTGTACTATAATGGTAAGAATGTATGGAGGGCTGACAGTGCCAGGAGTCTTTAAATGGAATGTGTGACGTCTGACCATGTCTGCAAGCATGCAAACATCACACACAGCAGCCAATGAGCTTACTGTATTGGAGACTACATTTGCACGTGTCTACATTTTACATTAGTATGCTATTTACGTGTAAGACACATCAGGCATCATTAAGGATGTTATAAAGGTACACCTGTATGCACTTATGCGTAAAACCACATTTTAAGCAAAAAACTAAGTAAACTGTATTTTTATCAGATACTACGACTGGCTCATATGCAGTAATATTATCAACGCAAAGATGCAGTAGGAAGCTTGCACAGGCCTTTCCCACTTCCTGGATTGACATTTCACTCTGCAACATTAGTAAATTGCCATATATTATATGTAGTTAGTGGTGATGATCAAATTATTTTTCATTTGATATTGCGCGTTTCTGTGTCTTCCTCACCTGTGTTTTTGATCGGCACATTCAGGAGATGCTTAACAGCGCCCCCTAGCTCATAAAAGCGAAAACACGGAAACCCAGGAGATTTTGTGTTTGGCTGGGAAAGATTCAATTTACATTAATTAATTTACTCTAGCACAATAGATAACAACAATCAAGCAATTCTAAAATAAATGAAAGGAATGATTCATATGTGGGTAAATCTAGAGGTAAATGTTCACATTCATGTTCAGATTGTGAATGGTTTTTCAGACATGTAAAAACTGATGCCTTAAAAGTAGTATGTGCGTGTTGACGCATACATAAGACACGTGTAGAAAATAGCCACACTAATGATAAACAGTGTGCATTTACAAATTTTACACGCTCAAGACTTTTGGCCCCATCTGCCTTCCATAAGAATGAAATGACCATTAATTCAGTTGATGCATTTTCTGTCCATTTTCCCCTCAAATGCAAAATCTACTGTTTATACGGCGTGTGGTGTTACTGTGACTGTCTACACATGTGAATATAGGACACGACTGGGTGTGTAAAATTTGCAATTGGCTCTTTTTTACTGTTCCAACCTCTGGAACGCCAGAAATATCACTTCAGGAACCACTTAGCAGCACTTAGCTCTCATTTTAGCACAAGAAAGCACAATCCACATTTTCAAACCATATTTTAAAAAAAAAATCAAGATTATTGCATTTTTTTTTCTCTAGAAGAACCTGTAAGAGCCTGTTCCTCTTGTTTTAGGCACCCCAGCTCTTCCACTGACAGCAAACCCTCTTTTCTATTCATCTGTTATGTATGGAATCTCTCTTCTTTTGTCTCTATGGAGCAGCGGTGACTTGCACAGACTAGCCAAATGTGACTGGGCCTCAGCTTCTGAAGGGTCCCTTTTTAATTCTTTTTGGCTAGACAATAAGCCTTGATACATTCCCAGCCAGAATGATGCAGTGTTTACAAACACACTCGCAGCAATGCTTTCCCACAGCACATGAAGGATGCTGATCACGTGGCTGAATTTGTTTGTACGCTGCATCTGAGTTCACTGAAACGTGACCTGATTTATGGCTCCAGGCCGCAGATGACCTGCACAAACCTGACACACGTCACAGATTCTTTAGAGTCGCAAGCCCAAACTCATTCCAAGATGTCATGCAGTAGACGTGTATAGGACCTCATTTGCTTAAAGATTTCTGATCAACATCCAGTTCCTTTTTGTTTTCGTTCTGATTAAATATCTCAGACTGCAAATTTCTATTTGCAAAATAAAAAAAAAATCATACATTAAAAAAAAAAAAAAATTAAGCAGCATAACTGTTTGCAGCATTGATAATAATAACAAATATTTCTGAAGAATTATGTGACACTAAAGACTGGAGCAACGGTTGTTTCAAATTCAGATCTGTCACAACAATAAATTGCATTTAGTATTTAAGCTTTTGCACTGAACGGCTAAGTTTAACTATGGATGAATCTTTGTAAACTATAGAAAAAGTGACTCTAAACTGAACCCAAACTTTGGATCCAAAAAGACTGAAGAACCCAGAAAAAGCTTTAAAAGTTCCACTGCCCTAAATTTGACACACATTTAAAACTCATGAAGTCTGCACAATTAGTGAGCCTTCTTTAAAAGCTTTTGTCACCCATGCATTTTTAATGCTGTAAGTTGGCGGTCTCTGCATATTTAACAGTGTCTCTTCTCTTATCCTTTGTTTTGTATTAGAGATGCACATGTGTGAGGTGGGGCCTCCCCCCCTGGCGTCTTTGTGGAGTGACTGTGACAGTAACCAAACAAAGCCCCCTGTCTCTCTCAGGGTGATGTCATTTTGGGTCCTCAACCCCCAGCATGGGCCAGGAGTGTGTGTGTATGTGGGTGTCATTAAACTTTCGCATTAATCCTGGGAGATGTTTGGAAGCATCCATGCACTGAGACAAATGATGTGAGTGTATAATGAGAAGGCAAATAAAGATGCTCACTCATACAAATTCATCAGAAGTGACTCATAGACCCATATACACTGTCATTTCTTTTGATTGATTTTCTCTCTTTTCTTTTCCTCACTTTCTTTGTTCGTGGTGTGTTTTCTCACATTCTCTTCTCAGCTGAGAGGAGCACTGAGGTGTGATATCACAGTCCAGGAAATTGCTTTAACCTGCGTGCATCCCTAGGTGAATGCAAGAGAGACTGTGTCTAATGTGCCGTTGTTCTTTGTAATTGTTGTTTAAGAAAAAAAAAAGTCTCACTCTTTCTGCCTGGTCTCTTCTCTCTGGTTGCTTTGTTCATTATATTAAATGTCTTATATTAAAACTGTTAAATATATTATTTGTTTTTTTCTCATTGTGTTGATGATTAAGGGATTTTGGTTTTTTTTTTCTCTCCTATGTATATTTCTGAGAAAAAAGAAACCATGGATATTTTCATGTTCATGATCACACTGGAGTGCTCAAAGTTGTGAATATAAATGGGAATATACTTCTAAGGGTTCTAATAATTCTAAGGGTGCCAATAATTGTGGTCAACAAGTATTGAAGAAAAATATTTATTTCATCACAATCATTTCTCCCTATTTTCAATTGTTTTACTTTCAATGACGGGTAAGAATTGTTAGAATTTTTTTAATGAAAGTTAAAGGATAAACAATGCAGATTTATTTTCACAGCCACCTTAAGATTTTTTTTTAATATTGTGAAATATTGATTCAATTTAAAATAACTGTTCTGTGTGAATATATTTTCAAATGTAATTTATTCCTGTGATACAAAGCATCATTACTCCGGTCTTCAGTGTCGCGATCCTTTCAGAAATCATTCTAATATACTGATTTATTACTAGAATTGTGAATGTTGGAAACAGTTGTGCAGCCAAATATATTTTTTGGAACCTGTGATTTTTTTTTTTCTTTAATTTTTTTCTCAGGATTCTTTTACCAAATATGAAACATTTCTAAAATGTAAATGTGTTCATTTAATAGATCCTTGGTTAATAAAACTATTCATTTAACAAAAATGTACTAATACCCAAACTTTTGAACAGTAGTGCAACTGTGTTAACAGAACATTATCATCCATTTTAAATAAATGCTTTTAAAAAAAAAATATTTTAATGATCAAAAAATCCTAAAAAAACTATTAAGCACCTCAACTGTTTTCAACACTGATAATAAAAAATAAATAAAAACTGAAATTCAAATAATACACACAGTGTTACCAAAGAATTCATAAGTGTTTGACTCTTTTAAGATGATTCGTTTTAATAAATCAAACACAGATCATGATCAGCGAATTTCAGTTTCTTGCAAATGACTCTTGAATCAGTTCTTTTTGGTGAATCGAAAGCATACAGCACGACCAGCACCGATACTTAGAAATAACTGAAGAAGGTTCTTTTTGGAACATCAAGCACCTACATCACTATTAGCGCATTACGATTTTCCCACAAATGATTCTAACACCCGTTCTTTTTAATGTATCAGTACAGTTTATGCATACTGTGCAACCAGTGAAGTCCTATTTCCAAACAAGTGACTCTCATGATTCCAGCATTTGACAACAAAACTGCTTAAATTCAATGAAATCGTTAAGATTTGCATCTCTTATCTGGTGTCACGTCTTCAGACATGTAGCCTAATCTAGTGACACTTTCCAAACGATGCAAAGCTAAATGATGTTGTTAGCCTGAGGATCACAGTGAAATATAATCTCATAAATGTGTGTTTTTGAAAATGTCCTTCAGGGGTCACATTAACATCTTAATCTGCCAGACCAACTGGAAGAAGGGCGTCTGCGCTGGGTTAAGACAAACGGCTTTCCTCTTTATGATGCGTTTGGATGTGTACGGGTATCAGGGATGAGAAGGGGGGGGGTTCTGTATCATAGTGTTTGAAAGTGGGTCTGTTTAATGAGTTAAAGATAATCTCCTTACGGCATAAATAGTCCACACACACACACACACACACACACACTGTACTCTAGAGGCCTAAAACATTCATCATAGCTTCTGTTTGTGCATGAGTGTGTATAAATAGTGAGTGTGTGCCTGCATGAGAAGCTTCTTTCTGGATTTGAAGGGGTTTCCAGTCTAGTCTAATGTGTGTGACTATTGGACATGATTGATCTATTGTTTATTGTGAAACAAAAGGCTGAGTGTCTTGGTATTCTGACTAAGGACATTAACATTTTGTTGTGTTTGTCTGTCCGTACAATACATTACATGCTTTTTTTGTAACAATGCAGAATGAAAACATCGTGGGTTTGTGCACTAGTGCTTGTGTGTATGATAAGGCATGGCATAAGGATGGCGTTGTGACAGCATGGAGGGGAGGGGGGATGCATTTAATGAGTCATCGCAGATGTGAGCTCTGTTCTCCTCACTCCAGGGCAAGTGCGTTAGGCTGTTGAGGTCATCCATCATCTGCGTGTGTGTGTGTGTGGGTGGGTTTTCGTATCCACGAGGACTGGTGGGCTTCACTGCCAGGCAAATATATTAGAGAGTCATGTTCATTACAAAGACAAATATGCTTATAGAATTACCTTGGTAACGACTTTGCTCGCTTTTGTTGAAATGCTGCTCTGTTTTTGTTGGATTTTTAAGAGGAAACTAATAAAAAATGTACAGATACGAAAGATTTTATAGGTAGGGATACATATCTAATGCTATATTGGTCAGTTGCACCTTTTTTATTTTTATTATAAATGTATATATAATGAAGCAGATATTATTTAACCTGAATAGACATTACATTATGTTCTGATGCCTACTGGAAAAAAATACATATATACACACACCGAAAAAATATGTCACAGATAATTGCAAAGAAACAATAAGTAACATTGAATTTACAAATTCAATTTTGAAGAATAAAAACCATGATGCTTTTTTGTTGTCTTATTTAGAAGTTGAGAAATGTTAAACATTAGTGTATGTATACGTTTTTGAAAATATAAAGCATATTCTTCACAGCAGTGCCATAGAAGAACCATTGACTAAAGAACCATCTCTTTCTTACACTTTTATAATCTGAAGAACCTTCTTTCACCACAAAGAACCTTTTGTGAAACAGAAACGTTCTTCAGATGTTAAAGGTTCTTTACAGGACCATGTAGACAAAAAAGCTCCTTCTGACATTGTGAGGCACTTTTATTTTCCAGAGCACATGTAGGTCTATATTTGTGTATATAGTTTGTAATGAAATATAAAAATATGTCTGTTTTTAATCATGCCATGTCTGTGCATTCCTAATTTTGATATTCATTCATATCACTCCCAGTTGCAGACCTCATCTGGCTTTAGAGTTAATTTATTTAAGGGTTCATTACCCCCTGAATTCTCCTGTTGAGAGCACAGAAAACATTATATAGTCATTTGCATGGCTTTGACGGCAAGTCTAATGTTGTTGTGGGGGTTTTTGTGATGAAGTCTTGGACTGTGCATGTTAACATCATGTCTCTCATCTTTAGAGAAGGTCATATGACTAAACGGCATGACAAACACTTGACCGTGTCATTCTTTTGACACTCACACATCCACATCTGACAACGGGCCTGATGTGGTCTACTTCTCCATAAAGAGGCCACAGAAACCTCAGAGGTAGTGGGATGAAGCAAGGGACGATCTGCGGTGGGATGAGCATGGCGAGAAGCCGCTAACAAGGAGACTTACATGAGTAGATATGGAGAGATTAATGAGTGTAGTTCTGTGACTGCAGTGGTTTACTCGATGTGTGATTTCCACTTCTCTGCAGCATGGTTTCACTCTCATTTCCATGGTGACAATGAGGACCTCTACTGACGCAGAGCTAAATTTATACCAGCGGCGCTTTTTTACGGCCTGCAGTTTTGAGCTTGCAGACATGGCTGAGTGAAATCACACACACACTGCTCACCATTCAACAGGATCATATGGGATGACACTAAAGCGCACTTCACCCTGCCTAACTTCAGCACGTTTGTCTGTGTGATGTCACAGGGGGAGTACCCATCACAGGACTGAACTACCACATGAAGAACTAACCGCAGATGAAAAGGTTAATCTGGGCTCTTCCAGCAGTTGTTACCCTGCCTCTCCATTAAAATTGACCAAATGATCTGAAAAAAATAGTTGAGAAATTATTGAAAATCTGCTAAAAATGCACTCACTTTCAGGTCTGGCAAGATGTAGATGACATCACAAGAATTTAAAATTACATCATCATTGGATCCTGTGCAGTGAATATGCTTTTTTTAAACACTGAGCGTTTTACTTCAGAAGACATTAATTGACGAACTGGAGTGGCGTGGATTAATGCGCAATTTTTATCAGCTGTTTGGACTCTCATTCTGACGGCACCCATTCACTGCAGAACATCCATTAGTAAACATGTGATGCAATGTTACATTTCTCCAACTCTTTTCCTACATAGGAAAAAAATCAAGCCATTTCAGATGACCTGAGGGTGAGTGAATTGTCAGCGAAATGTATTTTTTGAATTTGAGATTTACTTTTAAGCAATATTTATTACAAAATGTCGGGCCATACTGGTAATGCTGTACAACAATATATTTTTTTAATGTGTTTTTGAACCACATGCACCTCATTAATTTTTCAATTTAGCAGATTAACCATATTCCCAAACGTTAAAATGATCCTGTTTTCAATTAAGTGCCCAGCATAGTGCAGTCAACGACAGTCACCGGATCCCATATTTACCCCTCATAGGTGTCTTGGGATACTGTTTCCTGACAGACGTTTGAACATGAAACCATGTATGGCCTGCTAAATGTAACTTAATACTAATAATGAAGTTGCTTACCCTATTGGCTCATAACCGTAATCCACTCATACCTTGACCAGGCCCGCGGTCTGATGGTGTCTGTGCTTGTCTCCTAATAAGCGCCTTTGATTAAAGACTCAGTGTGTGTTTTCATGAAGTGGTTGTGGGGGAGATAACTCCTTTTGTGCTTTCCAGCTGGGCAATTTGAAACCATACTACAGCTGGCCAACTGCAGACCTAAATGAGAACAAGACACATGCCAACTGTAATTGATACAGTGCAGAACTTCAGTCTCAGGTTCTTCCTTAATGAATTTTCATGCTTTCGAAATAAGTTTGTCATCTTTTTGTTTAATAATGTATATGTAAAATATGTTTCTTTTTTACTTTTTAAATTAATTGTTTATTATTATTTGTTTTATTTACCAAATATTTCCACTGTTTTCTAGAAGTTTCTAGAGTTTTCTAAAGTTCTTTGAAATACCATACAAAAATAAAATACTAAAGGGTGTTTTTGCAGGGGTTCGACAGAACCATGTCAGATTCTCCAAAGAACCCTTCAGTGAATAGTTGAACTTGTTTTTTTTTTTATTGCTTAGAGTAAAGACCAATGTAATAACTGCCAGTACCTTTTCTGCTATAAAGACATTTTTGTGCAATGGGACGTTTCTTAATGGAACCAGAGATGTCAATTAAATAACCATATTTGAAATGCCATAAGAGTTAGTTTTCATTAGTTTACAACCTAAAGTAAATTCAGCAGCTGGAGTAGGCATTCTTTAATATTAATTAAACAGTTTAGGGGTAATACCATTTTAAATGTAATGTTGCATATAAATATTTCAATATCTAGACACATAGCACAGCTTACAAAAACATTGGTATTGTTACCAATAAAGTAGCCTAAATAGTTGAACAATTCTTCAATATGAAGAATGTGTCAGGTTTTGACCTGAATGATTAAAACAAATGATAACGCGTCTTCGAATACTCAGTCTTTGTGGGTTCTTCGGCGTTAGTATATATGAGCTTGTGACTGCAATTGCTGCGATTCAAAGCAATTGAGCAATATCTCTTGACACCACCAATAACACACGCACTCAGCTGCAGAGAAGGCGGGTGGAGAGAGAGAGAGAGAGAGAGAGAGAGAGAGAGAGAGGGTGTGTAGGCTATACTGTATGTGAGAGGGACGGAGCGCAGTATTTGTGCGGACTCGAGGCGCAGAGACACTCGGTACCGTGAGAGAGAACCAAATACGGATTCTACTAAACCGGTCAGGGATCTCCAGCCGCGAAATCCTCCTCAGCATCTAGTCGTGCGACAGGAGCGCGTTTCCTTCAGACCTGCTGCGGTAAAGTCGATTCATTTTAATTTATGGTCCAGCATCTTCACAGAGACTGATTTATATACACATATGCATTATTAAGATATACCTGCTGCTGTTTTCATCTTTTGCGTCAGCTTATTCGTCTAATTAAGTCGTCGATCAAGGCTTCGTTGACAGTGGCAATGGTAGTAGTATTACACATATAGCCTTATCGAGCTGAAGGACTGCAGTGGAGGACGGGTTTCCCTGGGATACGTTTGGGTTTTTTTTCTTAGCGTAGTAAGGACTTGATCAGCATCCACTTGTGTAACGGGGACACTGAACATGGCCGTGTTTTATTCTTGACACCTTAACACAAGCGGAGAAGAATTTCTTCAAGCGTTTTCCAAACCGCGCTGGGATCCAGCATTATCCAGCTATGATGTAGACGCTCACGTCCGTACGGTCATCATCAGTGTTCATTATTGAGTATTAATTAGGATCAACCCAGGGCCTTCTTGCGATTTCTGTCATCAAAATGCCGGCTGGAATGAAGCCTCTTGAAAAATTCTTGAAGAAACAGACCAATGCACTCACTCGGGCGGGTGGTTTTGGGGAGAAGGCCACCGGCACAGGGGCATCCAGGCGGCGGGCCAGCCTGTCCCGTGTGGTGCCGTTCTTCAGGGAGACGTCTCCCGAGAGCGGCCCGGCGAGGGAGGTGTTCAGCCCGGAGACCGAAGAAGCGCCGTGCTGGCCCTCCGCCACTGCGGACATCAGGAGTCCGTCTCTGTCCAGCGACGAGCAGAGCTCCGAGGCGAGTCTGGACACGAACTGGACCCCGCTGCCCGCGGACACTGCGGACAACCTGGCGCTGGCGCTGCTGGACAGCGTGGCGGGAAAGCGGTACGCCAACTGCACAGGTGAGATGAATCCACTGATCATGCTCCACTCACAGATCTTCTCTGGCGGGTCTTTGATAAGCATTTGGTGTAGAATATTGCAACATCGTTTCTTTGCGTTGCTATGGCGCACTGGTGGGTACAATCGTAATCGTTAATGCAAGGCCTAGTTGTCGCGATTATTTATTATCGCTATCATTGTGCACTTCAAATTTACTTGACTTAATTTTAATATTCACGCGATGTCGCATATATTTAGTTCGCGGATTGCACGAATGTGATAGCCTAATTTAGTGCATACATAAATTAATGTAGGCTACTGCATGGTATTTCATCAGTGTTATGTTGATATAATTTAATCCCAATTTAAATTGGATTAAAGTGTAGGCCTAAAAGAAGTTGTAAATGTTTTAATATTCTACCTACGATTCCAAGTTTAATGTTTATTAGTAACTTTTTCATAAGATGTGTTTGTATGTTTACAAAGGAAGTGACAAATACTTGGCGAATCCATATTAGTTTTTAATGGAAACTTGCTGGATAAGATTTCACAAACATGACAATGCTAGTTGTTACTTCATTACTTTTATACAAAATTTTTAAATTGTTGGCCGTTTTATGTCTTGTATTTTTTTTTTGTCTTTTTGTGTCATGCCACAAAATGTTTTTATGATTTTTAAAAACAAAAAGTAAAAAACAAACAAAAATACTAAAAGTTACAAATCATTTCACATAATCAAGACAAGAAAGGGGACAAAAAATTGTACTTTGAGTAAAGGGTTCTTTAAAGTAAATTCTATTATGTTCAACAAGAAAAAAATGCAAAGCATTAATTTTATTTCAATTGACTTGATTAAAGTGTGGAAGGTGGGTGTGTCGAATCAGAATAGAACCAGACTTAAAAGTTGGAATAAATATATCCAAACTGACTCCCTTAAATTTTCATTGTTTACAGCTGCATTTTCAGAAATAAAATCTGTGGAGAGTAAACAAACTCACATTTGACAACTATTTGTCTGTTATGTAATATAACGTGATGGCGCTTCTGTTATTTACTTCAGTCACCATCCCTTTGGTTACAGATGTTAGTCACTGCTATTCCAAAAATAAGTAGTCCACACAGGCAGTATTTGGGCCATATGAACAACACAGTTTAAGTTTCACTTCATCTTATTGTAGCCATGATTATGATCTATAAATGCATTTCACAGCGTCTTTATTTCACGGAAATGTGTCTCAACAGTGGACAACTGTATTCTAGACAGGCAGTCAAGGCTAGTCGTAAACCTTGAGTTTCATTGAGCACTGACAACATTTAAAAGGTCACATCGAAAGGTCACAAGTAGTGATGTCATAAAACAAAGTGCTTTCACATTTGTCAATAACAGACCCAATCACTAAATGAGGAAGTGGCTGGGGAATATCTTCAAGCAGGGTGGTGCTAGGGTATTTCCTCGGCTATGGTAAAGCTTATGTCAAGAGTAAGCAAAAATATTTAATGTTTCCATGGTGTTTTCCTTTTATGTCTTTCCTCAAATTGGTGTTATGGGTGTTTCGTAAACCGTCGAGCCGCTGCCGCCCACACCTGACACCCACAAACAGCACTGAGCACCTGTATGCAGAAAACACCAGGAACGAATCAATTCCTGTGCTAAGTGAGGGGATTTCTATTGTACTGTCAGACAAAGGACACTTTACAGGGAAATGACAAACTGTGAAGGGTTGTGATGGGAATGTGGTGTCTTTAACAAGCACATGCATGTTACCTGTTCCTGTAAGTCCCAGGACTTTTTATGCTGTGAAGAATGGCTCTCCCACACATTCATTGGCAGCGATGCTTTGCAGCCACAGTGCAGCAGTTTACTCTGCACCATGTGCATTAGAGTGTTTTTGTGAAGTAACCATGGAAACTGGAGGGATTTCGACAGTATGCTGGTGCATAAAGAGAGAATTATGCTTGATGTGAAATTGATGGCCAGACGGTCCACTTGCCTTGGTTTAATGCATTATTAGCATATGTGGTTACTAATAAAATATCCTATTATTATTATTATTATTATAGACAAAGTAAATGATAATGCTGGATAGTTTATCTGTTTATTTTTTCTTTTCATCAGAAATTTCATCAGAAACTTTTATACCTGTGTGAATAGTATAAAGGAGAGTTTTTGCGTACATCAAGCTAAATTGAGTTATGTGATAAAGCAGAAGATAAACACCCAGAGGCATTTGAAGGCCATGCAATTTGAAGTGATTTACATCAAAACTGAATGTCTTGAATTTGTCAATGTGGCTTGAAATACTACATAATTGTATCAGAATCTAAATGATTTCTTTTCTAAACACATTTTATGTGAGCCCTTATATATCACTATAAAGTCATTCATTTTGGACACTTGACAGCTGATGTCTCTCTTCATCTGTTGGAGGCAATTTTAAGCAATTTATCTTGAACCTCTGCTCTATATCAGAGAGATTTCAATTTTATGTCACTGAGACATTTGGCCTCGTTTTTACTTTTTTTTATGTGAAGGGGGATGCCTTGCCTCTAGATAAAACTGACATTTCCTCTGCAGTTTGTCACTATCGAGGCCCGGGAAATTTGGAAAAAGTGCCACTAATCCTGGATTAGCCAACAATGGGCTTGCAATTTGTCTCATCTAGCGTTGTTGTCTGTGGAGTGACTGTGGATTACGGACTGAGGGAAGTCCACTGATCCAGGGTCAAGAGGTAACTGAAATAAGACACCCCCTGCATATCAGTCCTGATGCACAGTCAATTCATCAAAGTTCAGACAAACAGGCCAGCTGTTGACCTAATGAGTAACTGTAGAAAGATGCACTTTGTAGATGCTTCTACATTTTGGAAGATAAAATGACCTATACATAAAAAACTAAATGCCATAGAATGACTATTTTAGATTTTCCAAAAAAACTTTCAGTGATTAGTTTTTAAAAGATTCAATGTAACAATAATATATGTATATAAATTAAAGAGCATTTTTGCAGTATAAAGAGCGATTTGTGCAATAGACAGATTACGTTGATGTGAAAGGTTCTTCCTGGGACCATCAATATCACTATATATGCTTTTATTGCCTGTATATCTTTTATATGTGGAATCCAGGATTCTTAGGAACCTGATGTGGTGCTCTTCCAAGACAACACACCTACAAAATAGCTTTATCTCTGGAATGTGCACGGACACCTCATGAGTGTGTAATGGAGTGATTTGGTAGGGCTCATTGAACCAAGATTAGCAAGTTGATCATTACATAACTTTGTTTACCTTTAGCCCTTCCAGTTGTGAGCCAGAGGCAACAGCAGTTCTGTTGGCTGGCGTGTCAGAACAAAGTTCCAGTGGGCAGGGCATGATCAGTATAATGGCTATGTGATTCGTTAGTGGTGGTAGTTGCCAATTTGGGGAAATTTTCTTCCACTTTTACATGCAGAGGAGAGTGGTTTGTACTTTCAGGTTTTAATGTTTTTGTTTTCAACAAAAATGTCCTGTTGTGATAATGGTTTTGTTTATTAAAAGGATTGGAATGATAGCATGTTGGCTCAGGTTGCCCCTAATGGTAGATGGTGTAACTACACCATTTGGCTGCAATGTACACTCTTAAAAATAAAGCTTCCAAAAGGGTGTTTTTGCAGTGATGCCATAGAAGAACCA
The DNA here is from genome assembly GCA_032353835.1 of Enteromius viviparus. Taxonomy (NCBI): domain Eukaryota; kingdom Metazoa; phylum Chordata; class Actinopteri; order Cypriniformes; family Cyprinidae; genus Enteromius; species Enteromius viviparus. The sequence goes on along the minus strand of JAUCNO010000710.1, from coordinate 3,570,177 downwards.
TCTATGGTACCAAAAAGAAAGAAAAATTTTTTTTTCAGTGAACAGTTCCTAACAGAACCATTTTTAAGAACATTTTAAAAATCTAAAGAACCTTTTTCAACTGTAAAGAACCTTTTTTGCATGTGAAAGGTTCCATGGATGTTTAAGGTTCTTTATAGAACCATTGATGCCAATAAAGAACCTTTATTTTTAAGCATGTACATTGTCTTATCAACTATTTAGATGATTAACTGAATGAAGTTTCAGAGTTAGTTGTAAGCTGTATTAATAAGTCTGCATTAGACTGCACAGTTTGCTCTGTGTTTTTGATTTACTAAAAATAATCGACTCAAGTGAATCACTCATCCAGACCAACTTGTATATTACTCCTGATGCACAATCAGTTCATCAGCAAACAACACAACCATTGCACAACCACGAATGAGTTGTAGTCTTTCCTTCTACATTTTGGATCAGTGAAAATGTGAGTGTAATGACTGAAATATTCAAACCCTATGTACTTCTACTTAAAATTATTGGTTCCAAAAGTTTGCTCTAAAAATGCTGGTTAAATATGAACAACCCCAGCATAGTCAAAACAACCCAAGCGCTGGGATGTATTTAACCCAGAACTTTTTACAGCGTATTTCCTTGCGATTTATTAGAGCAATTAAGTAGCATTGATTGTGTTGTCTGTTTTGCGCTGTACAACCTCACAAGTGGAATAATGCATGTGTGAAAACCACGAACGAAGCCAAATGTCGTTCTGCATTTCTTTAAATAATGAATGAAACCCATTCTCGGATCCTGCCATACTCTTGAAAGCCTTTCCCATCTCAAGATTGTTGGTAATGAAGCTTTGGTTCTGTGTGTGTTCTTGTGGTGCCGATCAGCAGTTTCATGATGTCATTTTCCTGTGATTCCACACTGATGGCATTTGCAGCTCATGAAAATAGACTCGAAAGGTTCTGTAGTCATATGCACAAAGATTTCATCAGGTATTATAATATATGATTTGCTTTTCATCAAAAGGCAAATAAAGGTGTAGGTAGTCTCTGGACTGAGGTCTAGTTGTATAAGGACCACCTCACTCTCCATGTGCTGCTTTCCTGTGGGCCGAAACTATCCTGAGGGTGTTTTAAAGAATCTTCAGCAAGAGTGGAGAAAGAAATAAATGCATGGAGGAAGAGAGAAACAGAGAGAGAAGTGCAGTCGGAGAGAGTGTATTTGTGTAGGAGGAATGCTGGCATTTTTTTTTCTTTTGAAAAGAGTGAGGGATTAGAGTGGAATGGCTGCCCACTCACTGGCCTCCCATTGCAAGGCTTTACATAACATCATGAGGACAAGCGAGATATCTCTCTCTCGTTCTGTGTCTATCACCCTCTCGCCCCCTTTCTTCTTGATCCTTAATGGTTGGCCCACTCATTTTGTGCGTATCCACGCACCTGGGCAGCTCTGCTGAAGAGCAGCTACGGTGTCCACCTTGACTTTGCACTGTTTAAATATGTGTATTTTGATGTATGTTAATGCTGCAGGACTGATGTATTTGTGGAGGGGGTGGTAGTATACAGTAGGGCATTTTCAAGTGCTTGTTATATTGTGTGATATATGTAACTCGTTTGAACTGTTCCTGCATTGGCAACTTAGACTTTTGTTGCAACTCAGCGCTCACTAAGCGAACAGTGCTCGCAGTTGATTCCAGTACAGGTTGGCAAAGTTATGAAAAGTTACGAAAACATTATTCATGAATATTTTAGAACGTTGAAAAGTTCAAGTTTTTTGGGGGTTTTGTGAAAATTAATGAAATATTATTATTATTATTAATGAATTAATAATATTTTTTTTTACATTCCAAATATGCTACGTCAACTTTTTCTGAATGTTCTAAAAATTAGATCAACGTCCAACTAAGACATTCTCATAAATGATGTATATGTGCTAACCAGTCCAGAACACTTTGAAAGAACGTCTGGGAAGAATGGTTACGTGCAACCTTGCAGGAACATTAGCACATTAGTTCTGGGAATGTCCCCAAAGTTTGATTTGTACTGAACCTTTTAATCAATATTTTACAGTGCTGCTTGAAATATATTTATAATCTACCATCTTGCATGTATTTTTTTCTGAGCATCAGCAGAGTGAATTCTGGGATTGCCGTTGAATGTGCCATTAGTGCTGCCTCAGAATTTAGTGGAGAAATGTTTTTTTCCAAATAAATGTTTTTGGATGCTATTTTCTCCATGCTATGAAGTGGATATTAGTGTGAGCATGTTGGGTCCCGCCAGTCCTCTTAGCAGAAACGCTTCTGTGTGAAGGAGCCTCTCTCAGTCTCAGCACCTGTTCACATGGCAACTGGCGCCTTCAGAGGAGGTGGAGGTGTAGGAAGATGAGGTAAATAGAAGGAGAGAGAACAGAGGAAGAAGTGGAAAGCAAGTGCTAGAATTAAGCAACGTGTTTTAGTGAGTTTTTTTTAATGATAACATGTTGAGCGCATGCTTTTCGACACCCCTAGTAAAGTTAATAATTTTTTAAATAAATTTATTAGTTCTGTCAAATGATTAATTGTGATTAATCACATCCAAAATAAACTTGTTTTTTTTTTACACAATATTTGTGAGTACTTTGCATATTTATCATGTGTATATATAAATACAAACACATGTATGTATATATTTAAGACAAATATGTTATATTTATTAAATATATTTAGATATAATGTAAAATATAAATATTATTTTGAATGCGATTACTCATGATTAATCATTTGACAGAACTAATACTGTTTACAAGTTTGCCATTGGTAAGATTTAGTTTCTAATGTCTCATACAGTCATCAAGGCTGCATTTATTTGATCAAAAATATAGTAAAAATAGCAATATAAAAAGAATAATTATGTAAATTATGTTTTTTACAATTTATAATAAAATTAATTTCTGTTTGAATGTATTTTAAAATGTCATTTAGTCCTGTGTCTCCAGTGTTACATGATCCTTCAGAAATCTAATATGCAAATTTTTTGCTCAAGAAACACTTATTATTGTTATAGTTATTATTAATAAATTAATGTTGAGACCAGCTGTGCTGCTTAATATTTTTGTGGAAACTGACATTTTTTCAGGATGAATAGAACACTTTTTAAAGAATACACATTAAAAAAAAAATAAAAATAAATA
>JAUCNO010000710.1:3545382-3564508 GCA_032353835.1 Enteromius viviparus | reverse complement strand
ACATTGTTCGAGTGATGCTGTTTTGTCAGATTGGAAGGAGTTCTTGGTAGTGTTTTATTTAGGTATGTGTTGTTAGGGGTTGGCCAATTATAATTAATCGTCAGCTCTTTTTATGAAGTTTACAAAGTATACAGACCTAAATGCATTCGTATGATTAAGTTCAAGTGAGCTTTAATGTAAATCCGCTATCATGTTTAAACATATAGAAACATATTCAATTTGTAAAATATAGAAAAATAAGTAGAATATAGAAACATAGACATACTGTATAGAACATACACAACCTATTGGAAGAACTAATATGACCATGTTGATACTTTACATAAAGATATTTTCATTAAAAAAAAAAAAGCACTTTAATGATTTAAAAAAGACAAATCTGTTAGATGTGTTTTGACTACTTTTTGTGTTTTGTAAAATTACGTCTCTAGTCAAAAAAATATGTTTTTTAGAAGGGCCTCATTTTGTCTGGGACTCCCTGCACTTAATGTAAGTTCACCTCGATGTGTTTTGCAGAAGATATAAAGTATACAGGTTTGAAGTGGCATGAAATGGTGACAGATTTGGGTGAATTTTCCATTTAAGCAAAAATCTCTCCACAAAGATCTCAGTTGTGATATTAAGCCGCTATGCACAGAAGAGAGTAAGATCTCTGCCCTAATTTTAAGACCTCAAAACAAAGATTGTGAAATGCGTTTTATCCCAGTTTAGTTTCTTCAAGGTCATTTTAGCTGAAACTGAAATTCTTCCAGTCGGACTTCAGCTGAACACACCCCGTTTCCTCCCAGCATCTGAAGGCAGCAGGATTATGTTGTTTTCAGTTGGCAAGAGCATCTCTTGACCTTAAGATGAAAAGAAAGGGAGTGCTTTTTACTTGTCTGAAAGTATCAGGGTGGGTGTTAGATTTTGCTCTATTCCCAGTCTTGTCATGCAATGCGCTTTGTGCCAATCTGGGCAGAAGATTTGCTACACTTTAAGCTCTATCATAATGTAAACTAGTGAGTCGAAAGACGAAAATGCTTGAAAGAAGCTGGAGAATGTGGGGGCCGTCAGAGAAAGAAGGGATTAAATAAAGAAAAAAGCATGCGAGGCGGAAAGGTGTCATATTTGCGTCTTCTATGCCTCATCTGCATGCTGATTTATATTTCAAAGCTAAACATCAGCACCGACTAATTTATTACTAGAGTAGAGCTTGAAACCTACAACACGGTTAAGCCACACAGACATCAGTTTTTTTTTAATCTATTTTTATGAAAGACACCTAAAACAGGTCAGAGAAACAGAACGTGAAGTTTAACATTAGAAATAAACTCACATTCATTTAGAGTTGTAGTTGCAAGATATATAGTCACAATTATAACATAATTATAAGTTGTAGCTCTAAGATATAAAGTGACAATTAGGAAATCTAATTACAATTATAAAGTTTAGTTTCATTTTACACACATAGTCACAATTGTAAGATAGAAAATTTCATTTATAAGAAATAATGTTGCAGCTCTAAGATACAGTATATAGTCAATATTGAGTTATTGAGATATAGTCATGACTGGGTGAAGTTGTAAGATTGAAAAGTTGCAATTCTAAGAAATAAAGTAATGGTTATAGGCTATTTTCAGTATTGTAAGATATAAAGTTGCAATTATAAAAAAATAAAGTTTTAGTTGTAAGATGTAAAGTCACAATTTAAAGATATGGTCATAGTTGTAAGAGATAGTGTCACAGTTCTAAGAAATTTTGCAGTTGTAAAATTAGTCACAACTGAGAGATATAAAGTTGTAAGTAAGATAGTAAGAAGCTGCAAAGGAGAGCTATAAAATAATAATTATGAGAAATATTGCAGATATAAATTAGTATTTGCTAAATAAACAGGCTTTCACAGTTCCTACCTATGCAAGGTGCAAAAGCACATGTTCCTGTTTTATGGCTTCGCTTTACCTTGATGTGGTAAAATTTTATTTGCATAAAACTCATCCTTAAATTGGCTCATATCTGTTGCGTCAAAGCCAAAAGTGTTGAGTAAGGACAGCTGGGTGCATTAAACGTGCATCCTGCAGTGATTCTTCACGCGATTCAGGAGTTTACTTGGCTCTTCAGAGCGGTTTTGATGCTCTCTGCTAGGCATTGTATGCCTGAGGGAAGCAAGACCCACGCACTGACACAACACATGGCTCAATTACTGCTGCAGCACAAGTTATCGAGAATTATAAACTCCTACTCTAATTTAATCCCAACAGCCATGACAAACGCTAATGAAGAGAGATGGTCATTGCCCTAGAAAAGAATGCTTACATTTGACCGGAGAGGATCCAGTCAGCACACACACACACACACACACCCGGTACAGTGACTAAAAGTAAAGTTGTTTGAATATATTTCACATATTTCTCAGAGCTGACACGACACCTGATCATTTCCTCATCAACTTCAGCAGAACTTGTCCGGAGTGTATCTTCCGCTGGTTACTAACATGTGCCTTCAAGTGTGTACGGCTATCAGAAGTGGTAATTAAGCCCGTTGACTCCTCCTCCAGTCGCTCCGTTCTTGTTTTTCTCACTAACTGCCTCGCATCCCGCCTTGATGCCGATTTTGGCTTTGCATCCCATTTGTTTTTTTTTTGTGGATTTTAACTGGAGTCTTTTTTGGCTCTGTGTCTGTGTACGTCTGTCTGTATATTGTCTGTGCGTCTCACTCTCAGCCTCTCATGCTTTTTATTTCTCCTTACTCACTGTGCAGCCTCTAAAGTCAGCGTTGCCGTGGCAACCGCAAAAGATCAGCAGTTTCTGAAATACTCATAGCAGACCGTCTGGCACCAACAACCATGCCACATTCAAAGTCACTTTAAATCACCTTTCTTCCCCATTCTGAAGCTCGGTTTGAACTGCAGCGGTTCGTCTTGACCATGTCAACATGCCTAAATGCATTGAGTTGCCACCATGCGATCGGCTGATCAGTAATTTTCATCAATGAGCAGTTGGACAGGTGTGCCTAATAAAGTGGCCGGTGAGTGTGTGTGTGTGTGTGTGTATATATATATATATATATATATATATATATAACTTTGTATTATATAGTATTTCACATACAATAGTAGCTAGGTGTGACCTTATTTCCCCTACACTTCCATTATCATTACCTGTAACTCTCAAAAGAGGTGTGACTCCACAAAAACATGCACAGAGATGTGAAGTATGCAGGTTTGAACATGTCACATTTCTAAAATGCACATTACAACGCCTTACATTCCAGTTTTTTCCGTAATGACAGGAGTACGTTTGCGTAACTTCTCGATAGTCACAATGATGAACTAAAGCAAACACGTCTGTGCCAATCGGTTGTTGCCTTCTAATCAGTATGCAAAGCAGAACGTGAATGTGGGAATCTTTGCTGTTCAGACGACAGGATGAGGAAATTCAAAGTGACAGTTCATCTTAATTAAATTCATTGTCTGACTGATCCAACGATTCAGATTCATTGAGTGTCCAAGCTGCTGCTCTGAAATGCGAATGTATTCGTGATGCTTTGAATATTGGCCCCTGTTTTCTAGTTCATGCATGCTCTGCTTTATTTGCATGACACGTGAAAGCTTTAGCATTTTAAACTGACGTATTTATTTCATGCTACTGACTCGTTTTTCATTCCCCTCAGCGATTGTGTTTTTAATAGTTAAGTATCAATGATTTATGTGCTCCACATTGATCTAACCCAGATACATAATCAGCATCATGTCCTCTCCTCAGCCAAAATACAGTCCTGAAATCCTCACCGTCAAGATGCGTCCCAGTTCAAAAGATATTATACACGTTTCGATTCCCTTTTTGCACATTTTACATAGTTTTTCAAACGCGTTGCTCATTTATTATGCTGTTTATGTAGTCGTTTTCTTAGTTTGCTGACGTTTATGTGATCAAGTTTGTTAGTTTTTTGCTTTCGTCCGCTGCGTTGTGCTGGCAGATGTGTGTACGGTACATCACTGCAGCCTTTGGGATTGTCTGTGGTTTAAAGTGGGCCAGAAAGCGCAGTGATTTATTCTACCCACAAACCCACTGTCCTTGAGATGAGTTAAGTTAGCAGAGGTGAAGACAGGTTCAACTTCGTTTCTAAGGCCTACACTCAGCTAACGTTCACAACCTGTCGAACAAGAACAGCTATGACGAAGTCTGCTTGTCTTTCATTATCGTGTTGGCCTCTGTTACCCAACACGTTGTTCAGACGAACATGAACGTCTTTTTCAGGTGTGATGTCACTAATAAGGTTGTGTTTTTCTCTCTGTCTCCTTGCAGAAATACTCCTGGATGACTTCATGCTGACACACCCGATCTTCTTGGCCCCAGACAAGTTCCAGCAGGTCTTGCTTCAGCAGTATCCTTTCCCCTCGCCAGAGCCATAAGTGACAAATGTACACCTCTTAACTTCTGGAAATCTTTATTGGATGACTGTAAACCCGTTTAAGTGTGATTTTATGTTAACAGAACCTGTACCTGGGATCATCATCATAGCCCTATTAACCAGGCTATGGCTAGGACTTAGGGACTAACTTTAGCTAGCATTAACATTAAGAATAAAGTTTAGGATGCAATTTATGATAGGATTTGATATTGGCAAGTGGAGTAGATTGTATACAGTATTTAATTAATTATTTAAAGTTTTATTAAATATTTATTACATTTTACTATTAGTTTTTAATTATTTATGAAAACAGAAGTAACCTTAAAGTACAGAGAGGGACATGGTGAGGGTAAAAATAACTGATTGGATAAAAAATTAATTGAAATGCTTTGGCGTTCGCTCACAAAAGTTTAGAAGTTCCTTGTGAAACCTTTGTATTTTCTTGGAAAACCTTGCGTGTTCTACCAAAATGTTTTGCGTTCCCCTGGAGACATTGTGTTTTCTCACAAAACTTTTAAGTTGGTGGGAGAAAATCATTATATTTCAACGCAAAAAAAGTTTTGATTACCCTGAGAAACTTTGCATTGTTTGCAAAATGATATTTAAAAGAAGTGTGAAAATTTTTTTGGTACGAAAACGCACATGCATTGAAATATAATTTCTACACACAGTTTTTCATCATAATGTCCTCATAGAGGCTGCATACTATAGCGTGACATCATATCCTGTTGTATATATCCAATATGTGGTTTGACAGACTGATGGTTGACATCTAGACACAACTCAGAACTAGTTAAATTATGTAGTACTTCACCAACTTTTTAAGCTTTTTTCTAAAACTTAATTAGTTTTAGGTCTTGTTTATGTTATTTTAGTTTAAAACCGAATTATGGCACTGACAGCTATGCTAGTGTCCTACATGTTTTCCAAACGTGTGTTTACTTCTTAGAACTTCTGAAAAAGCATTTGGCTCCGATTTATCAAGCCAAACACTTGAATGTCTTCAAAACACTTCCAAAACAAACTGAATTATCTGCCAAAAAACAGGCAACACGCATAGCCGAGGAGCCCAGCGTTTTTCTACCGCAGGGGGCTAACAGTCCCGCGTGCCGTTTAAGATTTGGGTCAAAATTATTTACCAGTAAGCTGCAATGCTAACCTAGCTCTATCAGACTCTGCAGGCCAAGCTCCACCCCACCACCACCAATCCCTCAGGCCCCATCGGTTGCCTAAATTCAGATAAGAAGAGTGCAATGTGGGGAATGTTTGTTTTGTTAGCTTTAGGCATTGTGTCAGTGTGTGTGTGTGTGTGTAGAGGACACCCCTCTCATTCGGTGACCTACATTTACCCAGCCCCCTTTACCCAGATCATAATGGTGTCTGAGGGGCTTGTCTGCGGACTCTAAGCACAAAGGTATTCCTGGGGAGGCCCGTCTGCATGCCTCAGCGCTCCTAATGCAGCGTGTCTGCTGCTGCGGCAATCAGTGACCCTCGCTAATCTTCCCTGATGGCCATCACCACCTCGTCTTATGATCCGCTCCTTTCTTTCTCTTTCCTCTCCCTCCTCCTGGGCCATTTATCTTACCACTTTCCACACCTTTCTTCCTGGTCTTTGACTCGACCTAATCCAGGTCTAATCAGATCTTTTTGTTGTGGCAACATGTCTGCTTCCTGCTTAGGAAAGCTCCGTCTCGTAGACTTCCCACTCGTTAGGCCTCATTTGAGGGGTTTAATAAAAGGATTCCAAAGCAGGATGATTCCTCTTCGCTCAGGTCTGATAGCGCTTTTAGCTCTTCACACATTGACAGTCCCGGTGGAGTCGGCCTGGCCGGAGTCCAAACCGCTGCTCTGACCGCGATCCCAGGCTCATGCGAGTTCATCTCTCGCAGCTGCCCAGCGGCTCAGACTGCTGCTGTTTTTCTGGCACCCGAGCAGAGGTGACAGCTCTGGATATAGATTTACGAGATCTGGGATGCCGTTTGCAGAAGCTCCTCTTGGGCCTTTTTTGTATGGGAATAGCTGTGTCAATTTTAGACGGGTGTCAGGGAGTCTTTAATTATAGGCAGAGAGGCTCAGGGATACTCCAGTTTAAATTTAGTCTGCCTTTCAGGTTTCCTGAGTGGCAGGATTGGGGACAGGGTGTCTTTGGCATTTTTTTTAGGTCATTTTGCGTGGCGAAAAAGTAAATGTCTTTGCTTAAATGCTTATGTGTGACTTCACCAATGCGAATTATGTAAGCATGCAAGACACGAAAAATCCATTCTGCGTGTGTTTATGTTGTAACTTGTGTGTGTGTGTGTGGGTGTGATGGGTGTGTTCCATCGGTCTCAATACTTTTCAAAGGTTGTAATTATTCTGGCTGTCTGGCCACTGAAGCATAGATTTTGTTTTTCCAGTGCGGCATCTGCGTCAGGTGATCGGACAGCGGCTGTCTGAGTGTGTGTTTATCTCCATACACTCATAAAAACCCACTCAGTGCAATTACTGTGCTGAAAAACACCAGCTGTATGTTGTGTTTGAGTCTATCTATCCATCTATTTATCTATCTATCTATCATCTGTCTATCTATCTGGCTTTCTGTCTGGCTGTGTGTGTGTAGACGTGTTCGTACAGTTGTATTGACTGTATCTAGTGTGTGTTGGCTCGTGAATATGTTGTTTCTTAACTCCTGGCTCAGATTCAGCTCAGAGGGTAAGCAGGGTGAGGGCTGGCCCGGCTGGGATGGAGCTGAGCGGAAACTTGCAGTTCTGACTGTGGCCTTCCGCTATCTGGACACATACAGAGACTTACTGCAGGAGGAGGGAGATCGCTCCAACACCTTCCCAAAGGTACTGTACACATTTGTAAAAAAAAAAAAAAAAAAGCTCAAAGGTCATAGACTGTTTTTTTTTTTTTGCAAGTGTTAAAATGCGTGAAGCCCACAAGAACTAAAACAGACACTGAAAATTTTTTTGTCTTGTTTTTTAATAAAATGCCTAATTTTGGGAATTGGGAAACTTCTTCAGGGAATATATCATGAATTAGGATTACATTTATTAACCCACTGGCAATTGTTTTAAGGTTAACATTCATTCAATTTTATTAGAAAAAAAAAAAAAAAGCCTAATTGGAGACTTGTATATTTTGTACAGTTCTTAGAGTGTCATCTTTCAGGGTTACTATGGTAACAGAACATATTAAGAAAAATGTTGCTCTTTTCGTCTGTTTCACTTCAGTGCTTCTTAATTAAAGACAAACACACCTGTGCTCCAGACGTTTTCTTGTTTTTTCTTGTTTGTGATATTTTGTTTTGATACATGACTACACAAGGTTTATTTTGAAAGCGGCTTTTCCTAGTGTTTTCTCACAGCTGTCTGTTTTCACATTGTCATTTTATTCATACTAAATATACTTGCTGCAAATTTAGAAATTAGAAATTTGGCTCATTTTTTTTAATCACCAGTCGCTTCTCCTTTATTTTCCTCTAGCAGGTCTTAATAATAAATGCGTGTCGTTTCAGGAGCTGTACTTGTGCGCCGTTCAGGAGCTCAGCCGCTTTCCTGAACTGGTGGAAGACGTCCTGAAGCTCCAGCGCTGGACTGAGATATTACACAGCCCGTAAGCATCAAATCCCCTTCATCCTCACAGTGGAATATTAATACAAGCTATAAATATTTTTTATGAGCTATAATGGCTGCAGAAATCATAGAGGAACAGAAAATCACATATTACACGAAGCCTCAGAGCTTCTTAGTTTGGTGAAGTAAAGAGTGAGTTGTAAAGTATTAAATGAGGCGCATGCAGTTGCCCATTAAGGGCTTTAGAACCAGATGAAGAATTAATGTGCAGATATTAATACTTTAATGTGTTGGATTTCGATTGTCACTGAAAGCCTCTAAACAAGGCAACAGTCTTTTCATAAACCCACATTTTGTCCTGGAGAAATTGAAATTGCCACTGGCATGTTTGGTCTTTCTGCATGTTTAAATTATAAGGATGGCATGCAAACATAATCAATGCCATTTTTATGGCAGATTGAGGTTTAAAATGTCTTGCAGTCCAGTTATAAACAGTTTAAGAGCATGCCATGACTGGTCCTCAAAAATATTGCACATGCATAGAATATTTTCCATCCCTGATTCCACTACTAAACTAATTTGGGGTTAATAATAGTCTTTTGGAGACAAATAACTTCTTCAGTTATGTACACACGAATCTGACTTGTTTTCGCTCCTATTCGACAGAGCAGAGGAGGACAAGGAGAGTCGCAAGAAGCAAGTTCGCCCGCTCTTCCGACACTTCAGACGTATCGACGCCTGCCTGCAGCCCCGAGAGGCTTTCCGTGGCTCGGACGAAAGTACGTTCAAACATTTGTTTCAATAGGATGCATAAATATTGCACAGACTGACCGCAGTTTATTACCACTGCGTTTGCCGAGCTGTGCAATAACGCCCATGAGGATGCTATTAGTGAATCATCTTATTCATCCTTTTTTTGTGAAAGTGCCAGTCTGCTTCCACTTCATTCAGACAAGAATGACAAATCGGGTCACAGAAGTAGTGTCTGCCAAGTTTTATAGATGCAGTGAGCTCATCTGATGGAATGGGACTCTTTGTGAGGGCAGTGGCTCAAGCCAAGCTAAGTGATTTCCCAGACCTTAATCAATAGGCAATCTGACAGTACAAAACGCTCCTGACCCTGAAGCCTCCAGTGACCCAGTTTGAGCTTTTGTCAGAGCCGTGACTGGTGAATGGAAAGGAAGTCAATATTGTATTAGTACAGAATTACTACTATTCAAAGTTTTGCCTCTTTTATCTAGCTTGATATTAAATTATTCAGTCAAATGGGTGACTGGTTAATATTGAAAAAAAGGTCATAGGTACGCTACCGTTCAGTTAATTATTTTTAATTAATAGGTACTTTTATTCAGCAAGCATGCTTCAAATTGATCACAAGTAACAATAATGACATTTATAATGTTAGAAAAGATTTTTTTACAAAAACTCTATTTCACAGAGAATTATGAAAAAAGTATCATATTACCACAAAAATATATTCATTATTTATCAAAACACGAAATCAAGTATAAATCAGTATATTACGATGATTTATGAATAAACCTGACTCGCCATCACAGGCACAAATTACATTAAACAATATCTTGAAATATATAGTTCAAAACATAGTTTAATAAGTTGTAATAATATTTCAGAATGTCATTATTTTATTTTATTTTAAAAACAAGCTGTGCACAAATAAACTTTATTCACTAGGTTGACCGCATTTATTTTTAAATAATAATAACAAATGTTATTATTATTATTTATCATGTGATACTGTTGCCTGAAAGCTTATTGATGAATGAAATGAAATTTGTCAGTGTCGCCGTCATTTGTATAGCATAATTAAAAGAACACAAAATAAAATATGCATCACACCACACTAAAACATAAAACAGTCAGCCTTAAAAACAAGTACATTTTAAGTCATGATTTGAAATCATGTATACTAGTGGCCGCTCTGTTATAATTAGGCAAGCTATTCCAACATTAAGGCACTATTACAGCAAATGCAAAATCTAATTTTTACACAGCTTTTGACTAGATCTCATTTTCCTTCCATGCTGATATTCAGTAAGGAGATATGAAATATATTTACATTCTAATAAAAGGATTTTACATTCATTCTGTATTGTACTGTGTGCAGTGCAGAGAGACAATGTACGTTGGATATTAAGATCTGACTGTTTGGTCCTTGTCTAGTCTTCTGCAGGGTTTACACGCCAGATCACTCATATGTGACCATCCGGAGCCGTCTCTCATGCCGGGTCGGGGAGATCTTGGCCCTGGTGAAAGAGAAGCTCCAGTATAGCGAGGACCAGCCCACCCAACCTGCCAACCTCATACTGGTGGCCGTCACATCATCTGGGGGTAAGAGCCAAGACCTCACTTGCTCACATATGGGTGATTTTATAATTGCGGGGACATTTGGTGTACGAAAGTCATCACTTTTTCTGCAATTTTTTTATATTTTTGATCATTTACATTTATTTGTTCATAATTATTTATTGGAATGACATGAGGTTGAGTAATTAATGACAGAATTTTCATTTTGTCGTGAACTAACCCTTTAATAATGATCCAGACCTCAACGCAATGGGAACACAACATTTTTGGGACTGACGGCTCATCTGCTGTAACATCCCAATCTAATCTGTGTTTGTTCAGAGAAGGCTGTGTTCCGTCCCAGCGACGAGGCCGTGTTCACCACTCTGGGCGTCAACACCCACCTGTTCGCGTGCGAGCCCGCGGAGCTGGAGAGCTTGGTGAGAGCCGGGGGAGGGGCTATGCTGTTCCCATGGAGACCTTCGTAGATAGCATGCATAAGGGTTCTGTATTTGTTACAGGGAATTCTTACTTAGGATTGTTGTTAGTTAAACACTACAAACTACTGAAGAGACAATACAGTAGTGCAGAGAACTTAAATCAGTGGTTTAATCTTTCTTTTTTCAATCATAAAGCGAAAGTAGTATCCTGTCATGAGTCAAACAGAGAGCTGTAGTTATTTAAACTCTACAGCTTCACTGTGTGATGTGAAGAATGCAGTAGGATGTGGGCAAATATCCAAGACTTGGGGGCACCTAATGCAGAAGTTATTGAAAAAGCCATATTGACTTGTCTTTTGGTGATTGCGGTCCTCATCCTCTTGTGTTTGTCGGTCAGATACCTCTCCCTGAGGAGATCCACTGGTCACCAGGAGACAGCAAACTCCATGACATGAGCGCAGAGGAGGTGGCCAATCAGCTGGTGGTGTTCGACTGGGAACTCTTCAGCTGTGTGCACGAGGTCAGGACACTATACAGCCCTCAAATCATCAGTATTCAGCTCAGCTTCACCACAGACAGACAGACACAGGCCAGCGGAAAGCTGCTGCATTGCACACATAATGTCAAAATGTTTAATGCTTGCACATCATTGTAATTGGAAGAAATCAGGAGATTCTTACGTAAAAGGCGAATTCCTTGTAGCTCTGCATTAAACTTTGATTATTAGTAACTTTTTTATTATTGGTATGCACGGCAGATGCTTGTCTTCAAATCAACCTGCAGGGAAAATTCAAGGAGCATTTAATATGAATTTACAAATCAAACCCATGACATTTTTAGTTGCTAGTGCCCTGCTCAAAATTAATTACTATTTTTATATTTTTTGTTTACCCTTAATTAGTTGCTAATTTTTTCATACGATTTTAAATCACAAATACATGTGATCCTTTTAGATTGTATATTCTATTTCTATGCTACAGTTTCTTTCAAAATTAAAAAAAACGTAAACTGAAATTGATAATAATCTCAAGGGTAGACTAAAACTCAAAGTATTCAACTTCAAAAACTTGGAAATATTTCCTTGACAGCTAACCAAAATAAAATATGTTTAGGATTGTTAAAACCAAACTATAAAAGCTATATAACAAAATGTTTAAAAACAATAAATAGATGAAATATTAAAAAGTACAAAAGCTCATAACAAAATGCATAAAACCTAAAATTAATATAAAACTGAAAATATGAAATAATTCAAAATAAATAAGTTAATAAATATTACAACAGTAAATAAAATTAAAATAAAACTTTCTTAAAATGGTCAGGAATATATCTTAATTCTAATATTTTTGATTATTAAAATCTGGTCTAGATGCATCCTCTGTAGTTTTCCATTGCAAATCATCAAATTTGTTCCTTTGGAGACTGGCGTTTAGTTCAAGGCAAGCCGCATAGCAAAGTTCATGTAGAAACAACAAAACTTTACGGCACGTTATGCAATGTTTTGAGTGTGTTCCTGTCCATGTTTGATTTTTTGGGGGGTTTGTTTGAACAGGTGGAGTTTGTGTGTTACGTGTTTCACGGGGAGCAGGCTCGCTGGCGCCCCCTCAACCTGGAGTTGATCCTGCAGCGATGCAGTGAAGTGCAGCACTGGGTCGCGACAGAGATCCTGCAGTGCCAGTCGCTTCCGAAGAGGATACAGCTACTGCGCAAGTTCATAAAGATCGCAGCCTTGTGAGTGTATATGTGCTTGGGCAGGGTACAAGCTGTAGGTGACAAACATGAATTATTCAGGAATCATCATGGCACTGAAGTGCGTCAGAGCTGTGAACGTGATAACATATGACCACCCACGTGTTTCAACACCTATGCACTGTTCTGGCTCTTGGAAAGGGTGGGCAGCCAATCATAATATGTTCATTTGCATATAGTTTTAGTGGTCCACTAGCAGAAAGCACCTGTTTGATTAGGAGGGTTAGAAAGATAGAGAAAAACGAAGTTAAAATAATCTGTTTGTGGTGATGATTTGAGGGGAAATTTGTTTATGCTTTGTAACTTTTGACATTCCAATGTTATTTTATTAGTATTTATTTACTGTTATAGCACTTATTCAATTATATTTTCAAGTTTTAGTAATTTAATGTGCTTTATAAAAATTAGTTTTAGTAATTAGTTAGTTGCCGAATATTCCTTAATTTAAAGTTATTTTTAGTTAAAGTGTTTTATATAATATTCATTTATTTTACTTCAGCTTTAGCTTATTCCTTTATTGCTTTATTTCTAAATTAATAGTTTGTGTCATCCAAGATTCATAACATACAAGTCAATGGGTCCCGTCACTTTAAAAGTAATAAAAAGAAGGTATAGGGCACACAAAATGAATCAAATAATGATAGGCTTCTTCACAGACCAATTGTTTTGCTTCATATAACCTCAGTGTATTTCCAGGAGCTTTTTTGTGCTACCTGTTTTTTTTTTTGACTCACAAAGTGATGGAACCCATTGACTTGCATTTTATGATTCACTAAGGACTACGGATTCAGCTAATGAGTCACTTACATCCAATGATGAATGAAGGACCTGAAACCCACACTTAAGTAAAAGTAAAGATATCTTTGTAAAAGTAAAGAATAGGACTTTGCTAGAAGTTAGTCATCATTGATAATATTCATTGAGTAAATGTGATAACAAATTAAGGTTTTTCATCTTTATTTCTATTTTTTTTATTGTGTGTGTAATGAGTGCTGTTGTGTGCGTGTTTCAGATGTAAACAGCAGCAGGATCTGCTGTCATTCCTGGCTCTGGTTCTGGGACTGGACAACCCTGCAGTCAGCCGCCTACGTCTGACCTGGGAAGTGAGTGCATTTGTTTGTTAATCTCCCTTTTTCATGTTTTTCTCCCTCTGTCGCACTCACACACAGTCTTTTAGCACCTCTGCCTACTCTTGTTCCTAAGAACCGCCGAGTGTTATTCTTGGCAGGAGGCTATTAGCGGTTGTCATGACAACGCCACTGAATTAGCTTGTGCTGTTCCAAAGGAAATATTTCCATGTCCACCTGTGCATTTAATGTCAGATTATACCTTTTGATTTTTAAGCACATCATAACTCCTCATACCTTTTTTTACCTCACGTGTTGTGTTGTTTACATGCATCCGATTCCTAATGGAGTTTTAATTGGCACGTGCAATGTTTGATTTGCTAATTGCATATGTGTGTGTGCGTGTTTTGGCAGGGTCTGCCAGGAAAGTTCCGTAAGCAGTTTCAGCAGTTTGAGAGCATTGCGGTAAGTGACAAAAAAATCCCGAGTGCAAATTAATATCTGAATTGTTTCTCCTAGACAAAACAAGTGCAGACGTTTGCTTAGGTCTCGTGTGTCGTCTCAGATGCTTGTATTGAGAGAAAGACTTCGAGAAGCTCAGATAACATCTTAAAAATGTCTTAAACTGTGCTCAGATTTGCAAAAACAAAAGTTAGAGAACTCAGTATGAACTTAAGGGTTTCTTATCAGATTCTTCCATGATCGTATTATATGGACTATAAAATCTGTAAACAAACTCTAATTCTATGACAGATATTGTGCCATTTGTGTCTATGTTTAAGTGTTTTTGTTTCTTCATTTCTAAATGAATATGTTAGTTCACCCCAGAAATTAATTTGCTGTTAATTTACTGACCTTCATGTCATTAAAGATTCATCACTTTTTAGATCACTTTGAAAGTCAAAGACAAAAAAAAAAGAAAAGGGAAAAAAACAGGTACAGGACACACAAAATGGATCAAATAATGTTCAAGTTCCTGCACAGACTGGTTATTTTGCTTCATAAGACCCCAATATACTGTATATCGCCAGGAGCTATTTAGTTTCTTTTATTTATAAAGCACAATTAAAACAACTATGTTGACCAATGTGCTATACGATCTTAAAACAAGAAAGCACTATAATT
This sequence comes from Enteromius viviparus, assembly GCA_032353835.1. Lineage (NCBI taxonomy): Eukaryota > Metazoa > Chordata > Actinopteri > Cypriniformes > Cyprinidae > Enteromius > Enteromius viviparus. The sequence continues at coordinate 3,549,874 of JAUCNO010000710.1, read as the reverse complement.
GTCACAGCTGGGGTGCGTGCGAGTAGCAAAGAGAGCGAGAGACTCGAGCGAATAAACTGCTACACATTTAATAAATCAAAAGCTCCAAAGTACCCAAAAACAAACCCTGTCGAGGCAGCGGAAAAAGGCACACACAAGGATTCAACAAGACACCGGGATTAGCGACATTAACAGGACATAAATGCAAACGAAAAAACAGCGGAATATAAAGGGTTACAAATTAGGAGAAAAGTGAGGACAGCTGGCAAAAACACAGGTGAAACAATCAAACTTTTCAAAATGACAGGACTGAAGCAAAATACACAAAAACACGGGGGGAGACAGGACAGACAGGAACAGAATGTGACATTACGCCCCCCTCCCGAAAAGGCGCACCTGCGCCGTTATTAACATTAATAGGGAGGGGGGGTTGGGCGCTCTGGAGGCAGGCCCCAGGAACCTGCACGTCGCCCGCCTCCAGGGCGGATCAAGTGCCTTTGCAGGCCATACTGGCGGGACAGTTTGGGGTGGCACAGGATCAGGTGCCTTTGCAGGCCACAAAGTCTCAGTCCCTGCTAAGGGCATTGGGTCGAGGAATTTCCCAGCAATTCCCCCCAAAAAAAACATTCTTGGGGCAGCTCCCCGGGGGGCAAACAAAAGGTCCAAAATCAGGGGGACGTCTAGGAGGGCGCACGGGGTGCATGGCTGACTCTGGGGGCAGCACGGGGTGCACGGTTGACTCTGGGGGCCGCACGGGGTGCACGGCTAACTCTGGGGGGCGCACAGGGGGCACGGCAGACTCAGGGGGCTGCACTGGGTGCCCTGGAACTACCCGGACTGGAACAGGCATTGGAACTGGAACAGGCTCTGGAACTACCCGGACCGGAACAGGCACTGACACTGGAACAGGCTCTGGAACTACCCGGACTGGAGCGGGCACTGGAACTGGAGCGAGCTCTGGAAACACCCGGACCGGAGCAGGCTCTGAAAACACCCGGACTGAAGTGGGCACTGGAACTGGAACCGGCTCTGGAACTGCCCAGACTGGAACGGGCACTGGAACTGGAACCGGCTCTGGAACTGCCCAGACTGGAACGGGCACTGGAACTGGAATCGGCTCTGGAACTGCCCAGACTGGAACGGGCACTGGAACTGGAACCGGCTCTGGAACTGCCCGGACTAGAACGGGCACTGGAACTGGAACAGACTCTGGAATTACCCGGACCGGAACAGGCACTGACACTGGAACAGGCTCTGGAACTACCCAGACTGGAGCGGGCATTGGAACTGGAACAGGCTCTGGAACTACCCGGACCGGAACAGGCACTGACACTGGAACAGACTCTGGAACTACCCGGACTGGAGCGGCCTCTGGAACTGGAGCGGGCATTAGAACTTCCCGGATTGGAGCGGGCTCTGGAACTGGAGTGGGCACAGGAGGGCCATCTTGCAGCATGGGAGACTCAGAATCCTCCTCCTCGGCCGCTATCTTAAGCGCCTGGATACATCTCTCCTCTACTGCCCTCGATTCCTCCAGAGACAGAATCGGTGGAAGAGAGATCGGGAAGATGGGTGCCCCACCAGGAAATCCAAACCAAGGCGGTGAAACCTTTTCCCGCCGAAGCGAGGCTGAGTCCTTGGGGATGTGCACGTTCGCGCAAGCGAACGCCGTCCTTCAATTGAGGTCTTGTTCTGTCACAAGATGCTCGCCATGAGTGCATATGGCAAGCCTCTCAGCGGAGCAAAGGAGCAGAGGACACGAGGAATATCAAGAGCAAAACTATTTAATAACAAAAACCAGAATACAAAGAAAAGCTGACGGGGCAGCAGCAAAATACACACATGAGGAACACTTACTGACGTTAACAAGACCTGAAATGCAAATGAAAGACAAGAAATCAAAAGACAAAAGTGAGGGCAGTTGTTAAACACAGGTGACACGATTAAACTAATGAGGGCAAAACCAAACAGACAAGACTAAACCAAAATATACAAAGACACGGGGGAGACAGGACAGACAGGGAGAGAATGTCACACTGGGGAAGAGGTCATAAACGCTGTTCAAATTTAGTACTTAATTCCATTTAATGTTGTTGGTGTCACAGAAAACGTGGCCTCACGACACTGAGACTGCTAGATTTCTAAAAGTGTCACATAAATGATTAAGATCAGAGTGTTGAAAATTTACTTTTGAGGCTCATTTCTAATGTTGGCCTCTTTCAGAAAAATCTGCAGAGAAGAAAACGCTTTTACACACACCCAAAACATAATGGAAAACATTCCAGGATTTTACTCCATTTAGTGGATTTCAATAGTGTCCAACCGGTTGAAGTTACACATTGCAGTTTTAATGCAGCTTCAAAAGGGATCTACACCCTCAGACAAAAATAAGGCTCTTGTCTAGCGAAACTGAACTAAAACTGAAATTTTGACCATCAACCTGGCATCATTAAAGTTCACTATATAGAGAAAAATTCTTGAACGTTTTCATAAAAAAAAAAAATAAAAAAAAATAGAACTTCTTTGCTACTGAAGAAAGATAGACATGACAATTTTGAACAAAATGGGGGTGAGTAAATTATAAGAATTTTTTAATTATTACTATTATTCTGGAAGTTAACTGATCTGAAGGTTCTACACACAGCATTACATATGTCATAAGTTAACACTTTTGTGTTGCTTAGTTTCCGTAAATAATGTAACTAAATAAATTAACTTCCATGGTCCATGTAAATTGGGCATCTTTCAGAAGGAACTGCAGAACAGAAACTTCTACACAAAGTCAAAAACAGATAAAAGATGCATTTTTCCATAAATATTCTTTCTAGACTGTGGAATAGCTTTTTGAAACTTGTTAACTTTAAAATTCCTAATGTTCTTTTGGAAGAATCTTATACACAAATGCATATTTTTTGTTTTTTTATATTTTGGAGTAACATTCAAAACTTTTTGAAACTTCTAGTATATTTTTTATTAATGCATGAAACTCTTGATACTCAAGATCAAGGACGATTCGGTTCCTCACAACATGTTTTCTCAAAAACCAATGTTTCAGCCATTCTTCTTTCAACATTACTGACAGATCATTGCAGTTCCCACACTGATAGAGACACAATAGACAGCAAAAGGTCCCAGCGTGCCCCTGTCTTTCAGCCCTGCTTGCTCCCCATGTCCTGTCAAAAAGGGTTCAAACGCTTGCTTACTGCTGGCAACAGAAACACCCAATCTAAATGGAAACTGGCCTTGCCTAGCAGGGTTCCTCTTCTCCTCACAGGCTTGTGGGTTTGCCAAGAGTTGAACCTGAAAATGTAGCCAAATTCCAGCCTTCCTGAGTTGAGCTGTCTGTTGAGCGTCTATATCCTGGTATAGTAGGCAGCGTAGCCAAAGTTCACAGAGTTGCAGCCATGATTTGAGGTGAGATCAAAAGAAAAAGGCTGAGATTCAATATCAATGGGACGTCAGAAAAAAATGAAAGCCAAGTGTGAAAAATAGTCTGGCCTTATTACTTGCAAATAATTATTGAGATTGTGAGGGACCTTTAAAGTAGTCAAAGCTGGGAAAATTCAAAGACTTCTACAGAGATCAGGTGTTTGTGGAGCAAGAAGGTCAAACTTAAATTCCTAAATAAGGCTACCATCATAAACTGCAAGTGGCTTGTATCCATTTGATGATAAGCATTAATCAGATGCTTTTAACACAGTCCTCAAAAGCTGCTCATAACGACTGCCACCAAAATGTCTTCTAAAGATCAGAATTGAAATATCTTGGGACTGTCGCTAAAAGCTAATGTAACCCGTGACAATTTCTTATATGTTGTCTATCAATGGAACAGTAAGTTCAGAAGCGTAGATTCGTCTAAAGCCCTGTTCACACTACACGCGACACACAGCGACAAAGTGACACGATCCCATTCATTTCAATGGAGAGCTGATGATTTCCAGCAACAGGAGCGAAAATTAAAAATAATTTAACGGATAGAGAGTGTGACCTGTAACCCAAAGAGTCCCAGGTCCAGCAGGGATTGTAGGTGGGGAGAATGAATAACCAGCATGCTCTCCAGCTTCAACACCACGATTGAGGTGAGACCCTTGAGCAAAAGTTGATTTGGAAAAAAAATATCTGCTAAATGATTACATGTAAATGTGATGTAATGTAAATGTAATTGTATAGAAACACTACGGTTTACACTCCATACTCAAATACACAATGAACAGAATGTATGTAATTGTTATGTACTGTATACTACATAAATTAATGAAATTATAGTAATACTGTAGTAATGCACTGTGTACGGAAACAAACTTTATATTAATACAATAGCCTAAAAAGATGTTACTAAGCAACCAATAATGAGAACGCCCACTAGCGACCTCATCGCTAGCCTGTAGAGACATGCAGCAACAGAAAGTCGCTGCTAGTGTGAACGGGGCTTAACCTTAAAGGAGAAGTTCACTTTCAGAAAAACTTTTGAGGATAGTTTACTCACCACCATGTCATCCTAGATGTCCATGTC
>JAUCNO010000710.1:3515896-3533153 GCA_032353835.1 Enteromius viviparus | reverse complement strand
GTTCTCCTCTGGCCGGACGCCCAGCACCTAATTTCCAGTTCAATTTTAAACACGTTGGATTGTGTGAGAACTTATAGCGTGTGTGTGCATGTTAATGTTTTTTTCTTAAAACCAAATAGCTTTCTAGTTAAAGATTTTAAAGTTAAGTTCTCAAATTTCATATTAGTACTCTAATTTTCCCCCCCAGTCAAACAAGACCAGTTCAGTCAGATGAGTCGAATTCACACATGAACCATTTGAAATCGGTTTATTCTTTGAAAAGAATTGAATCAAAGAATGATTTAAACATGAATTAAACATCGCAGATTTATTTTAAACGACAACGAAGGCCATCGTTTTCAGAACGTAGAGTAGTTGAGTAGCTTGGATTAATTTAACAAATAAAAATAATAAAGATGATTAAAATTAGTGCCGTTAAACGATTAATTGCTATTAATCACATCCAAAATAAAAGTTTACAAAATATGTGTGTATATTTATTTATGTACAGTATATATAAATGCAAACATGCATGTATATGTTTTAGAAAAATCTGTTATCCTTATATATCAATATGTATAAGAATATAAATGTATATACATGTAAATATTTGTATATATATAAACATAATAAATATAAACAGTACACATACATATATTATGTAAACAAAAACTTTATTTAGGATGAGATTGATCTTGACAACACAAATAAAACTTGTAAAACTAAAAATGGAATAGCAGAAATGAGCAATTATTATTTTTTGTTTTTGTGCGGTCGACAAATTATTTTTTTTGTAAAGGACGGAAAAACTATTAATGGTTGAATATATAAATATCGCTAGGTGCTATATGAAACAATACATTTTAAAATAAAAAAATAGCAATTGCTCAGCAATGTAAACCCACTTGCACATAGACTTTGAAAATAAAATGTAAAAAAAAAAAAAAAAGCAAAAAAGACAACATTTGGAACTTGCTCAGCACACTTCTGCTTTTATTATGACAGTACTTATGCAATTATTGAACATGATAACGCTTATTTCAATTGGAGAACATCTTCCTCTGGTTCATGTTGTAGCAATTTACATGGCAGAGTTAAAAAAAAGGAACTAAACAGCACAGAGGAAATGAAGTCGAGTTCGTAAAACTAAATGTTGTTCCTGCTTTATGTTAGGTGTCAAAAATGAGCTAATGTCTTAATAATGGTAATTAAACTCTAATTACAAATTGTTGCAATTGTAGACACTTTTGGTGTCACCCTCCAAGTCGTTGCTTGTTTGACGACACGGTGAAGTAACATCTTTAAACGTCATTTTGTACTGATCTTATTACATTTGAATACACTGTAGGACACCAAAAATAAAGAGGAACTAACTATTACACCAGCAAGTGAGAAAAACACAGAGCTCTTTTCTGTACATGGAAGCAAATTCATTTCATTAAAGGCAGCAGCTAAGCTAAGCTAAGCTAAAATGTGAAATTTAAAAGCGTTTAAAAGATTCAAAGTGTCCGTTACCTCTATAATAACCCAGTTTGCTCGTTTCTACATTGTGACGCACGAGAAAAAGAAACAAACGTCTCCATGTTTCAACTGTGCCACCGTCTGGGCATCCACGTTACATTTCAGCAAACAGAGGCTCTCTCTCAAACAGAACTATACACAGCAAATATGACCGTCATGTTCGGATATCTTCGCTAATAAGGTCCTTGTCAACTCAGTGGGCGTCCTCAGTTAGGCTATGGGGTTAAAGAGTCAACGAATTAACAGCAGTACAACTGAGATAATTAATGGAGCGAGAAAATCGTTTCCAGTCAGTGCTTGTTCTCGCTTGTTTGAAAAATGATTTTACTTGACTATGACAACGAAAGTCATACACAAACTGCGTCTAACTGCGGTTTAGGATAATTGACATTCAAAAGATGTTAGCAGAATGATTTTAAGATACAGTTCCTATTATGTGACGTTCCTAGCATCGTTTGTATCTCAGTGGTACCCTGTTGCTTGATCAACATTAACCAATGTAACAGAAAACAACTTTTTTAATATATATATAAAAAAACTAAAACTTTATGAAAACTGAACAATCACGAGAACAGCTGGTAAAAAGCTGAACAACGCTTAAACACTTTAGGGAGGGAAACGGGAAGAACACCAATACTAAGGTTTTCAATACTGAGCCAGGAATTCGTTTTTTGGCATGTTAAAAAAAACTTGGTTCTCTTTCATTAATACGGTTGATGAGAGAGGCCCAACAGTGAGAACAGGACACAACTGTCTGATTGAACTAAAGAAAATAGCTAATCTGCGCTGCACAGACTGAGGGCCGTTTACACAGAAGACGTTCTTTCGTTAACAAACGCATTTTATAACAAAAGAAAAAAGCAGCAGTGGAAGTAAAACGCATTCAGAGTGAACTATCCCTTACATTTACATTTACGAGGTGGTTTACACAGAACGCTGTTTTTTTTTGGCATTTCACTCTACTTTTCTGTTGTATTTCTATATAAACAACACCTGTCAATGTGTTTGACATTTTTGCCTTACCAAAAAAAAAAAAAAAAAAGATTTCGAGATTTTTCGATGTTTTTATTCGTTCTGTGTAAATGGGCCCCGAGAGTGTTTTTTACAAATATATCTCACAGCTAAATTCTTCTCGTTTCTTCTGAATGGGGCTCAGTATCTCCAACATGCTAACTTCTGTGGATTTGAGTTTGAAAAGGTGGCGTGTAATTTAAGTCTCAAATTCCTTTTCCAAAAATTCCAGTTTTCCCAGGAGTATGATAAAGACACATTTAAGACAGCATAACGAAGAAAAAAGTGGCTTATAACACAATAAACCAACTAAAAGGAGATTCCACATCATCGTGTATGGAATGGTAATACTGAATCAATCCACGTCCATCAGACGGAGGAGGAATTAAGCAGAAAACTTTAGGATTCTCTCTGCAGTGCAATCTGAGTGCACTTACTGTGGCCAAAGTGGACCAATACATTGAAGTAAACACGCTACAAGTCTGCTCAAACAGAGAGGGCTGGTGAAAGGTTTTGGGTAGCAATAAAACAAGGCCATATTTCTGACTGATGCAGAAGTCTTAATCTGTCTCGTCACAGAGTCAGAAGACATTGCAGGGTTGACCGAGGCACACTGAGCAGTGCACACAAGCACTGCACCAACTAACCACAAGCACAGTAGCTCCTGTGAAGACACATCACCCATAAGCCCCTACTCATTCTACTTCCATTAACACGACAGAAAGCAAACCCTGAATGCTAACTCTAAATGTCAAAATTACACATTTCACACCCTGTTTTCCATTTTTTGTCCTAAACCTCTCTTTTGCCATGCATGGACCATTTTCACTGTATTATTTGCCTAGATGTGAAAAGTAAAGCCCTTGCCCCTTCTCTCAAACCAACCCCATCCCCCCCCCAGCACATTGCTTAAGCGGTTTTAATATTTAAATATATGCCAGAATATATACAAACAGTCCTCTTGTCAGTCACTGCTATACAGGCCGCCTCTCGCTCCCATCCTACACTAATTAATCCGTGCCGCCTTTTTCCGGCAACCGTTTCGTTCTTCTCCTGCAAGCATTTGAGTGAGCGTTTATTAACGAAGAGGTTTTACATTCCTGCCGAGAGCGGAGAGGCTCGTAATACCTTTAAGGGCGCTTAAAAAGAAATGGAGAACGTGACTAAATGACTATAAAAAGGGCCTCCTGATGGCTAGACGTCCATTGGGCGTCTGGTACAGTGTGTTTTGTCCCCTCTTTGTCCCCGGTAACATCCCCTCAGCATGTTTCCTGTAGTTCGTCAGGCTCTTCAGGTCATGGAGGGAAAATGTGGTCGGAGGGTAGAGTGGGCGGAGTTCAAGGCGTTTCTGTCGTTCTCTCCGTCATTTCCACAGAAGGAAAACTTACGACGGCTCCAAACTCTTCAGAGCGCCAACCTTTGACTCCAAGTCAGTAATCTAAGAGGGAAACAGAGGGACGTTCAGGCCAGGTGCACTTAATTTGAACATATTTACATACGTGGCAAAAGCTTTTATATTTTTAAATGCATACTGTATTGTTCAAATAAATAACAATACGTTTTCACCAAAGCTGCATGTTTTTTAAATAAAAAACAAACAAAACAACAACAACAACAAAAAGTTAATGTAAAAAATATTGTAAAATATTATTACAAATTTTTTTTTTTTCATGTTAGAACTAGTGCTGGGCAATGATTAATTGTGATTAATCACATGCAGAATAAATGTGTTTGTGTACATAATATGTGTGTGTGCTGCATATATTTGTTATATTTATATAAATACATACATCTACGCATATATTTTAGAAAGAAAAACCCCAAATTATATATTTATATATATAGAAATATTTTCAAAATATTTACATGCATGTGTTTGTATTTATCTATACATAACAATGTATACAGTCCACTCACAAATATTAAGCATCACAAACTCGTATTTCAGATTTCATTTATGATTATTCATTGTGCAGCACTAAAAAATCTAACTTATTTAACTGATTTAACTTAAATCAGCACTTAAAATCTAACTTATTTAAGCAGAATTTTCAACATAATTACTCCAGTCAGTTTAGTGTCACATGATCTTTCCAAAATGCTAATTTGCTGCTCAAGTAACATTTCTTATTTTTTCAGGATTAACAAAAAAACGTGAGGCAAACGTTGTGCTTACATCTTGCATCTTTTATGACACCATGCATGACACGCTGCTCTTAAAAATGCAGTGCTTAGGTAAAATTAGGAGTAATAATAGTGATGTTGACTTCATGACTTCAGTAATTCAAGGAGATTACTGTATATATAACTCTACAGTACAAACGCAAAGAAAAAGTTCGATTTAAGAGCAGAAAGTGTTTAAACCCTCGAGGCTGCTTTGGTGCAACTACAGAAAAAGCCGGATCATTTCAGTTTTATTCTTGCATCAGAAACAGCCAGCAACCTCTAAACTGAAGATCTGAGGGATCTCGGTGGATTATGCATAGAAAGAAAGATGTTTAAGTAGGCGCCTGTCTGTTTAAAGATTTAAGTACACATAAAATAAGGCACCACTTATACAAATAATATAAAACTAGTATTTGCGTTCACCCTTGTGGAACACGCAGTGTGTAGGGATGTAAAGATTAACCCCGAGCTAATCTTTACATCCCTATGAAAATCATCAAATATATCAACTGAAATCAATTGAGACGTTAAATGAATCGTCAGACTGTAAGGTTATAATATGAATTTATCTCTGAAGGGCAACTGACTGTCTTTAAAAAGTTTAGATGGCATTTTCTTTTCATCGTGCCTCTGTATAATCCACATTAAAATAGTGTTCATAGCGGCAGTGCTGCAACCTCAGAAACGCTGTATTGCTGTTTTTTAATGATCGCCACCTGCTGGCAGAAAGCCAATCTGCATTTCATTCAGCTTGTCTATTTAGTTTTTGCTTCAGATTTCGAAATGATACAATCTAATTTAAATTCAAATCTGCTCATAAAAGGCTGATCTTTCTTTGTATCATGATGAAAATATAGTGATTGACTATAATTTTAAATGTAAAAAGGGCACTGCCAAGGCCTTGGTTCGTTTATGTGAAGTGATTTTCTTCATTTGTGCTATTCATTTAATTTGGGGTCTGTTTAAAATTACAATTTAGTTTTCCTATATTCCGTCTCACCAAGAGATTTTGAGCATATTTGTCTTAGAGTTAATAAAAGGGCACATTTTCATTGCTCATTGTTCTTAAATCTCATAAAAACAAACAAAAAAATAAATTCGGAAGAAAACAGTATTGTGAAATCAGTTTTGTGAACTGTATCACATGACTTGAGTGAATTGATAGATCCCTAACAGTGTGTGAGCGAATAAGAGCAAAGCGTTTCAGGAAATACTGGTTTCCAAACGGACCTTCTCCTGGAGATTTTCTGTCTCCACCTTGTGGCTGGCCTCTGACTCCTCTTGTGCTCTTCGCTGGGCCGTCTCCTTCTTTAAATACTCAATCTCTCTGCATTAAGACACACACAACAAGGTTTAAACTCTGTCGCTAGATCACATGAAGGAGCTTGTCTAATTCCTTCAATCACATGCTTATTTAGGTCATTATACGCCCTGCACTCACTTCTGCTGGTACTCTTTGATGAGGCGTTTGGCTTTGCTGTACTTGCGCTCCAGCGCCTGATACTGCGACTGCGTCTCTTTCAGGTGCTCGTCCACCGCCTGGCACAAGCTCTGAGCCTCCATCCAATAGCCCTCCAACTTCTCCATCCGCTCCTTATTCTCTCTCACCGTCTGCTCCAACTGAGCCCTCTCCATCCTCCAGCGCAGCTTATCCTGCTCAGCGTGAGCCAGCTGGAGAGAGAGACGGAGGTTATTGTCACAAGGGTAAATAAAGGTTGCGCAATGATCTTTTACAAACGCTCATTATTTTAAAACCTTAATTTAAAGCAAGCAAACAAAACGACATGCACAAGAGGACATACCTTCCTCTTGAGCTGCGAGATCTCAGCCTGGGTCACAGCATGTTTGATCTGTAGCTGGAGAGACAGAAATAGATGTACTTTTTTTCTTGATTATTGACTACACAGATAAATATCTGCAAACCTGTTCAAATGAAAAGTTAATTATATTTGAATTCATTTTGGGACTTGTTATACTTAATTTTATGGACTATATTGATAAAAAAGTAATTATTAGTATTTAATAATTTTTTTGCATTATTTCCAATATTGGAATTTGGAAGCAGATCATTCCAGGGCTACCATTTTGAGTGTACTCTTTTTAAAATATAGTACTTAGTATGACAGACTGTTTTTCTCAAACACGTATATATATTCCAATACGCTCATAATAACATTATGACAACTAATTTTAGTTAGAATTACAATGTATTACAATTACAATGTAGCATATAATTGGATATTTAAGCGATAGGGTGAATTGTATTTTTTGAATTAACAAAAATTTAGTAAGATTTGTAATACCTACAATAAAAATAAACATTTTTACTCAGCAAATGCTAGTAAAATGTTTTTTTTTTACATACCTTACTGATATTAAAAATAAAAGGTTCTGATGTATATATATATATATATATATATATATATCTACATCTACACTTTTTATACAGTGTTTACATCCTTTATTGATAGTAAAAATAATAACAAAATAAAACTAATAATAATAATTGCATATGAAAATAACATTTTCATATCAGAGCTTTAGTGTGAAATAAATAAATACATAGTAAAAGCTATTAAAATTGAAAGCTATTACTTATAATATAAATAAAATGGTATCTGTTTAGTATAAGTGTATTTCAAGTTAATTTCATACTGCAAATCAAAATTAAGTAAAGCCAGCACAAACAGGTGTGCATATTGTTTATGCTAATGTGTTTATGTGTGGCCAGCTTCACAAGTTTTCTTGTGTGTCCCACTGACCTCCTTAAACTTGTGTGCAAGTTTCTCTGGATCCATCTCCACAGGAGAGAGCATGTCTTCATTCTCTGCCAGGTCGAACACCTCAATGGCATTAGGAAACATGGGGCTCATCTCTTCCTCTTCATCCGTGGCATATTCACCCGTCTAAACAAGGACAAGAAATTAAGCGAAAAAAGAGATGGATATTAAAAAAATCTAAATTTTTGGATTTTGAAGCTATAGAAGTTTCTGTAAGTAAACGGTTTCCTGACTTCAATTTCTTTGGTTATGTATTGGTTTCTGATCAGTGTGTAAGTAACATTAACCACTAGATGTCAGAGTTAAGCTATGCAGAAACCAATTGGATCAAGGGGAAAGCACATGCCAGGACATAGAAAAAAAAAACAAAACCCTGTGACTGGCCAACCACCATTTTGAATTGACTCTGCAGCTGCAGGAAGATGAAGAAAAGGCAGATAAAAGCAAACTGAAAGAATTCTAACCATGTGATTCACTGATGTGCCACATTTGAAATGATTTGAGAGCTGTTGAGAATATGTTGGACCATAAACAAGCATACAAAGTCTCCTAGGAATTTCTGAGCAACACCCCCATGACAGCATGCCCCAACTGATCTGAAATAAAGCATGCAACATGTTCCCCACATCCTAAAACGGCAATTACTCTGACCTCAAAAGGCCGTTGTACACCCAACACAAATACACCACTATCACAAACATCCTTTTAACAATGGACTTCCCCTGCAAGTTGGGACAAACTCCCGCAGAATGACTTCCTGTCTGGATGAGTGATAGCAGTGTAAACTCTTATCAGGCAAACAGCCACAACAGTTAATGACACATGTCATGAGAGAATCGCTGGTGAACATCTTGAGTCCTCCACAAGGAACACTATCTAGCATTTGGTCTATTGGTCTTTTGTAGGCTGGTATCAGTTCAGCATAGTGTGAACTATAATTTACAAGAAAAGAGTGAAAATCTAATTACTACAGTATCTTAAGTGCCATATTCAGTAGATCCTTCACAGTAATTTTCACTTGTCACTGAAAAACCAAATCACGCACAAAATGATTAGAAAATTCTTGGAAAAAAATGCATTCTGAATTTGTAAAAATATAAAAGGAAACCCCTCAATTTCTCAGGTTGAGTTACAAAATATATTGGTTATAGATTTTTGATCTTTCAGAATAAATAATTCATACATTATTCTGTACTTTATTTTCTACAATTTATAAATGTCTATGAATGTCTGATTCGTATTAATTAATTGCATAACACTGCAATTTTATTAAACTATTATAGGATTAAATATATATTTATAAATGTTTATATTGTATATTAATATATTATAAATATATAACATATACAAGAATATGAATATAAAGCTTAATATATATTTTAAATACTGCAAAATTATAGATATGACTTTATTTTACTTAATTTATTTATTTATTATAATTTTTTTTTTTATTCCACCAAAGCTGTATTCATGTTATGGAAAACAATTATTAAAAAGACTTGAGATTTATGAGATATTACTACATTTTTCTTCTGCATTTTATTATATTTTAAAATCTGATTTATTTTATGTTTTCGAAAAGCTGAATTTTCAGCATCATCACTCCAGTCCCCAGGTGATTAATAAAAGAAACATTGCTTGCATACATTTGCTCAGGATTCCTTGGTAAACATAAAGTTAAAAATGACAAGATGTTTTCAAAATAGTTTTCAAAAGTCTTTTAACATTATAGACTTTTGATCAATATAATAATTTAAAAGTATTACTTTCCTTACATATATCAGAGAGGAGAGCAAATGTATTTTTTTATCTCAGTGAGTCCAAGTTGTCTTTCTGTCTGCCCAAGTCCATGCATTGATCTGAACTCTGCCTTGTGGGTGAAGCAGCAGACAAACTGTCTGTTTCGGCACCTCTCAAACGTTAGGACAACATCAGACTGACGTGAGCGCAGTGTTGCGGAGGAGAGCGCGCTGAGAGGGCACTGAGCTGGCAAATCTAGCCGCGAGATGCACTGCCATGGAACTCTGCCCTTACTTTCACACCCAAGATCTCCAAGAATACCAGCGGCGAGAGCTGTGAGTCTTCAACATCTGAATTATTAATCAGTTCCCCTCACGCCACGGCAATGTGGGCAGGTGTGGAGGACAATCATGTGACAGGATGTATGTGTTAAAGCAATGCAGTGCATTAAAAACAGAGCTAATTATTCTGATTTTATGATTCTGAGAGAGCGTCTCGTTTCTAAAGAAATGTTAATAACACATCATTAAGGGGTACAGCTTGATAAATGCAATTAAATGGTTACTGAATGGCTATTAAATGGCCGCGTAGAACTAAATGTATATGATTAAGGTCTCTGAAGAAAACATCTGAAATGATTCCCTTGAATCTTCTCTTCTTCTTGACTCTCAATCCTTCTGTTCAGCTTGTGTGCAATATAAGTATTTCTTAACATGGGAGGTTTGTCCTTTCCGCCCACATGATGTCTTTGTGAATATTAACTTGTACTGAATGAATCAGAATCAGTTCAAAAATCTTTTAAATGACCCACTTCTTATCTTCTCTGTGCTGTCAGCAAATGTTCTATAATCTACATATAAAATAGATTTAAAATCAATATATTGATTAATATTTAAGTCTCATAAATACTTAATTTGCCTCAAATCTAAACACAACAACTGTCAAGAATTCTGTAGACAAGTCTGGAAAACCCCCGAGTGAATCAATGACACTGACGACACTTTCATCAGAGTAGAGTCTGTCTGGGTGTGCATGAGAAAGGCTTGTGTTAACAGACAGGGAAACGAAATCTTTGCAATTAATAGGTCAAAAAACTCATGTGGTGGAGTGTTTGGGATACATATTTAAACAAAAATGGGCTGCATGGTTTTGGGGAAAAAAAGGAATAGTTATTTTTCTGCTAAAAATTTAGCAATTTGAAATATAGCAAAAACAGGCTTGTTTGTTTGTAGTAGGCTACTACACGTTTCTCTACTTTTGTTATGAATATGGCTGTAAAATGATATTATATTGTTGGCAAACAATTAATCGTGATTAATAACGTGCAAAATAAAAGTTTTTGTTTACATAATATATGTGTGTACTGTGTATATTTATTTTGTGTAAACACACAAATACATTATATATTTACATAAATGTTACATTTATATATTTCATATATTTATATTCAATTTATATGAAAATTGCTTCTTATGCTTCTGTCTAAAACACGCAGTGCATATATTTATTGAATTAAATCCCATGTTACTTATACTCAACCGGCATTAGTCACAAACTGAAAAACGTATTTCAGTCGCATATCTGAAGCTTTACCTCCTCGTCCTCTTCCATGTAGGGGTTGTAGCGCTGCTCCATCATTTCTCTCTGCCATTTCTCCTGCTCCAGTGTCTGCTGGATCAGCTGGGCCACTTCACTCTGTTCCCCTGGCTTCTCCCGGCCAATCACAAACCTGCAACACACAAACACCAACCAATCAGATATGACCCAGTGAACCAGCCTTCATTCCTTAAGTGAGCTCTATACTGTTTTCAGGGGCGATGATTTACAGGAAGCCTAAAAGCCTTTAACTGTATTCCACAAAAATAAAAGTTATTATTAAACATGTTCTCTCCCACTGGGCTTAAGCCTCGTCTTTTTAATCACATTTTCCATTTCCGTGCACTACAATCAAGCACCATCCAGGCCTGGCCAGAACAGCTTAAGAGAAAACAGGACGCAGATGAAATGCCACAACTACCCAATCCCTCATCGTGACTGTAGTTACAACCGCACAGGTCTCAGATCTTTGTTAAATCAAAGTAACAGAAAGCAGAAATTTATTCGATACACAGCATTTTCAGGGCAATATTAGAGACAAGAGTGAGTCTGTGAGTATCTAATGCCAAATCAGATGACAGAAGATAATGCTGGATAAAATGAAGGGAAATTAAAAGCCTTAAGTGTACCTACATTTTTAAGGCTTTTAATTAACATTTTTGAACAGTGGACTCCTTTACACTAAGTAAAACTTAATTATTTTTTTTATTAATTTTTAAATTGGTTTGGATACAGAGGTTGATTTTTTTGGAGTAAATAATTTATAATTTTCTTATGTAATTAAATCACACACCACCATTTTAAAGATACTTTCACATTTTTAGTCAGCAAGGACAGAGTGTGTTTAACAATTTTAGTAAATATAAATATACATCTATTTATTTTTTTTTATAAAATAATATATATATATATAAAATATATTATATATATATAATATATATATATAAAAAATAAATAAAAATAAAGTATTAATTTAATAAATACACACAGTAAACACACATATATTATGTAAACAAAAACATTTATTTTGGATGCGATTTATAGCGGTAAATCATTTCATAGTACTAAATATAATGTAATATAATATAATATGACCCCGTAAAACCTTCACTTGAGATTTGCAATGAACTAAAATTTTTTATTTTCTTACTTGACAGTGCCGCTGGTGTTCCTGAGGACCGATGCAGCAAAATTTTGGGTCACGCCCACCAGGCTGGTTCCATCCACCTCCACAATCAGGTCATTCACCTGGATCCTACCGAGAAGACAAATAACCAGGATATCAGCTCAGGGAGGGAAATGGCTGCTACATCTTGGGCCGAGATACTGATCAATCTCAGCACTATACGTGTAAAGGAACTAACAATGCCAAAGGAGTCATTTACTTAGTCTGAAAAACGAAAAAAAAAAAAACAGCAGAAGTGAATCACTGCCTCACTTAACTAAACGTCTTCTTGTATTCCAAGCTGTTAAAATGATCGATTGATCCTCTCAGTCATAAAACAAGGCAAACGATCCAGCCTCATCCAAAAGAGCCTGTTTGCCAAGGCAGATGTACCTCTGACAGACAGCGGGAGCACCAATGAGGAGCCAGAGAGCGAGGATGAGGTCATTTCTGAGCGCTGAAGTCTGTCCCACTCAGTATCTAAGCACCTCGGTCACATATGTGGAGAGAGCTTATTTCAGCATTGTCTTATTAGATTTGTATGTCTCCTGTGGCCTCCAGGTGCACTGTTCCTAACTGTCAAACGCCAAAATGACGAAGAAGCCCCAGCAATGCACCATGAGCCTACTGACTCGAGACCGGAGAGAAATAAGTAACGTTATGAGTTTTTATTAGGATCCCTAACACTCACTGAATCTCCTGCGATATCAATAAACATCAAAAGCAAAAGCACACTTCTCTAGGCTGAACTCACTGCTGATATTTTTTAAACCTCTTGAGCTTGGCAGGCAGAAATAGCTTCTCTGTGACCTCCATGACTCACTCCAGGGCCTGAAGAGCTCAAGTGCAATCGCAAGGTCAGATTCTACTCATTATAGATCAATAAACTCCATCCCTCTATCATCGCACATATGTTTTGACTAACACTCTGACAAGTGTTACTCCCTACCTGATCTCATAGCATAAACTTCCCTTGGTGCACTTTTTAATGAGACACAAAATATGTACCAATAAGTACATATCGCTGCGTTTTCCAAAACAAGTGAACACTAGAGGCAGTAAAACTCTGACACCTTCTATTCCTTTTCACACAAATTTACAGTTTCAATTAAGAAAGCGCAATTTCGCACAATTTCTTGAAGAATATTATGTTATGACTGCATAACAATATTAATATGCTGGAAATTTTTTTTCTTCATAGACGGTAGGATTGGTTCGGTAGCTCACAAAGTACAGAGATGTATTTGAGAGGCGAGGAGCTCCAGTTTGAATCCTGTGTAACTACAACAATACCTGTGCTAAATCTGTGTAAAACAAAGTTAAATTAACAAGATTTCATCAACAAATGTGTTTTTATATTACTTTTGCATTTGTTAACACTATCGGGTAGGTTTAGGTTCGAATTGGTGTATACAGTAGGTCATATTTCCAACATGACAGAGCATTAGCTTTTAGCAACACTTCAAGAATATTTAATTCTGAACCGCCACAATACATACTTTTATAAATGTAATAAATATGTGCGAGGGTTCACGTATTAAACCTGTGTTACAGCGCCACTCAGTGGACATTTCTCTTTGAAACTGTGGTAAAACGTGCAGTAAGGTCCGTAAAAATGGTGCTGCAAAAATGTGCACAGAGGTACATATTTTTATGAGACCAGGTGGCAACTCCAAATACACTTCTGTTTTATAAATAACAGAACTATGGCCACTCTTCATTCTGACAAAAGCTTAAACGTGGTCTCATATCAGTCTAAAAGCACCGGCCTCACAGTTTCCACTGCATGCCTGCTGATTCCTCGGTGACTTTGCTATTTAATCCGTTTTGCAGACTGATGGAAGTCTGGTAGCACAGACGGTAAAGAAGGTAAAGGAATCACAGTTTCTTTTCACTCTCATTTCCACTCAAATCCTTATAAATCCCACTGGTGTACTGTAATTCTCTGACCTTCCGTCTCGGTGGGCGGCTCCTCCTTCCGTCACTGTCTTGACGAAGATTCCCAATTTTTCCAGGCCCATGTCTGCGCCGGCACCCATCCCGATGATGCTGATTCCCAATCCGTCTTTATCTGACAGGAAAGGAATCATGGTGTTAATAACATCTCACACGATTAGTTTACACTTCTAAGTGAGCCAAGCATTAGTATGTAGATGATCAAGCAGAATTTCAAATCTACAGTAAATACCATTTAAACGGTACTTTTTTAGTGGTGCTTTATTGTTGTCTGGAGCTTGACAGCCCCTGCTCAATTTACTTTCATTATGTAGAGAAGAGCAGTGTAAATTTGTGTCAAAATGCCTCTTTGTGTGTTATACTGTACATGTAAAAACAATAACATGTTTAAAAAATAATGAATAAATTATATAAATGACAGAAAGTTTTTAAAGTTTCGTGTGAGCTCTTTCTTTAAATGAGTGGTGTTAATGTTAATTAAAATACTAAAACTATTTTTAGTTACAATAAAAAATAAATTAATTATAAATTAAATAAAAATATAATAAAGCACTACAACTGCTAAAATTAAAATACAAATAAATGAAAGCTGTATCAAAATATATATAAAAAAACAACATAATAAAATTATTGAAATTAAAGTATGAAAATAAAACCAAAAATTTATAAATAAAATAATGAATACTAAAAAAAATAAAATTGTAAATGCAATCTTCAAAGAGGTTTAAGGCTTTAAGACACAATAAATAAATATTGGGATAATGAGCTGGAATTAGTGCGACTAATCCTTTGACTGTAAATCATTTAAACAGATTTTAAGATTATAATTAGTTAGTCATTATAAATACATTTTACTCCAATTATCCTTTTGAAAATATATCATGCCTGATGACTTTTTTTAGCCAGATCGGTTGTGATCTCATCATTTCAATACAAAAACTGCACAGCTGAACACTACTCTGTGTCTACGCTTTGACATTTCACATCCGGTAGCTATGGTAACCGCCAGACTGCTTTAGGAGAGAGGCCCTGACCCGTCCGATTTTCTAATCAGCAAAAGCTGCTTACTTTACAGAGCAAAACAAGCTGCTTCAGTCAGTTTGTTTAGAAACAGGAAGTTAAGGACCCTTAAGACAACATACCACACGGGCTTTAAAAACACACACGGTTTAGTCCGAGTACCTTTCTCCAGCTCGGCGGGGAAAAGGTCCAGTCTCTCCACCCTCTTCTCCAGTTCGTACTCGGCCGAAGCCGCCATGGGGTCAACCTCATCATTACGCCTGTCGTAGTCCTCGTTCGAGTACGTGGTGAAGACCTGGGAAAACACAGTCAATGTTGAACGTATAGAGTATTTGAAATTGTATTTTTCAATCACGGTAAGTCATCCACACTGAATGTAACAGAGCAGGTGACAATTACTCTATGAATTATAAATTAATTAACACTGGCTGTCAAGAGACAAATACAGTTACTCGCCCATGACTACATCATTTCATAACCTGGATTATATTTTAAGCTACTTTTTGGTGCACATTGTTTCATTGCTCAAAAACAGATGGAATACAAGTGCAGCGGTCTCATTTCATGACTTTAAGATAAAATCTAAAATACAATACTAAGATAACGTTAGAACTTAAAAAAATAAACTACATAAATAAATACGTTGAAAAACCAATGCTTTATCAGAATGCACAGCTATTTAAATGGCTATCAACGGAGAAGCAAGCTTTCTGGGTCCAGATGGTGCAGTTACGACATCTACCAGCAGGCGCTAACCGGGCCACGCTACTCTAACACGCCAAATTATCTCAGACAGATGGAGTGTACAGGAGACAACCATTATTTCAGAGTTTCATTTGGTACAGCTAGTGGAAATTACACACCCTTGGGAAAACAGTCTAGAGCTTAAGTCATCTTCTTCAGTGAAAATATTTTTTCCCCCTATAGCTCTGAGCACCACTAACCGTGCAGCTAAAGAAGCAGTTTAGATACAGTCATGCATCATGTTCTCCGTCAGAGAGGCCGGGGCTTGAAACCGCACCAGCGTATGGGCGTATCACTGCGGGTTCATTTATAATAGTTGAGAGCTACAACAGTAAGCTGGAAAAAAAAGAGTGCCATTCTTTATAAAGAAGCACAGTTTACCCATGAGTCTTCAGACAGTGCTTGTGTACATCTGCTGAATATCTGGTGGCAACAGCTTCCTGTTTAGGGTCATCTTTGATCTAAATATTGTTTTCTTTCTTTCTCAAGCCCATGTTATAAGCATTGAGGGCAGTGTGGTAAAATAGAGCAAAATACAGGAAGCTACTTTTTCCATTTCATGCTACCAAGTGACAGGTGAATGAGTTGCTTGAATTATTCATTCAGCAGATCTGGTGAAAAACACAGACTACAACAAGACTCTTGGTGAAAGAATCACTGAGACGTTCACTCAACCCAATCATTCAGCAGATTTGCTCGAAAAAACTGCAAATACTGCTGTCAACCGATAAATCGCGATTAACCGCATCCAAAATAGAAGTTTCTGTTTAGATAATATATATTATCCAAGATAAAAGACAATTTTTACATGATATATGAATGTGTACTGTGTATATTTATTATGCATATACGCACAAAGGCAGTATATATTTAGAAAATGCTTACATGTAAATACATTTATATACTGTATATATATATATATATATATAAAACATAAAATATACATATGCATGCATGTTTCTATACATGCATTTATATATACGTATTTATATATACATAATAAATATACACAACACAACACTATTTGAAAAATACTGTGCTTACATATAGATTTAATCACAGCCATCAATCTCGTATATAACTTCACTATGATAAAGTAATATCATGTGATTAATTCATTAATTGCCAAATTTTTTTTATTGGTATGATAATAGATTTGGAAATAGTTCCAGACCACAGCCTAAGTTTTGAAATATACTTATTACACATGACAGTCGGACTTGATTTTTCCTTCCATTATTTTTGCTTAATTTTATCATTCATTCATAACATATAATTCTGACATGACATAAACTGTTATTTCAAACAAGGCAGAGTTTGACAGATAACTGGTTAAAAGGCCCTCCCCTCATTTATTTTTTCTGGTTCAATCTCCATTCCCATGCTCTCTACTGCAGTGGGAACTTATAATAGACCGCCAGGGCCATATACAGATTTCCTAAAAGAATTTGCAGAATTCCTCTCCGAACTATTGGTTAATTTTGATAAAGCACTAATTGTCGGGGATTTTAACATTCACGTTGATAATAAAAATGATGCATTAGGATTGGCGTTTACCGACCTGATAAACTCTTTTGGA
>JAUCNO010000710.1:3499682-3515796 GCA_032353835.1 Enteromius viviparus | reverse complement strand
ACTTTGTTGTAAAGCTGCTTTGCAATGATATGTATCATGAAAAGCGCTATACAAATAAATTTGAATTGAATTGAATAATTACATCAAAAACTGCTGATGGAAGAATTGTACAACAGCAGTCGAGTAACGCAGTGATCACTGCCCATCTGTCTCTCCACCAGTGCTGCCGTCAACTTCTTTTTTCTTGGAAAAACTACAGAACATTGTGCACATCATAGCCGGGTAGAAATGGACATAATGCGGCAAAATTGCAGACATTGACTTTTTTCCTCAGCTTCTCTTTTCCTTTCATTTTTTGTTTAGTCATATTCAGCTTCCTCAGCCCACCCCATCCTACTGAGCTCGTCTTTCACAACCACTCACTTCCTCTAATTTCATCTCCCCCTTTTCATCTACTCACCCTGTACATTATATTCTCTGATTCCTTTCATTTCCAGGAACAGTTCACCCCAAAAATGAAAGTGTCTTAAATTATCCTTTTGATGTTTTGCTAAACATACAGTTCATAGTGACAAGAGCTGTTTAAAAAAACAAAACTCACCATAAAAGTCTAGGCCTTTATAATTAAACAAAGTCTATATAATTTTGACCATATACAAGTCTGTGAATGAATGAATGTAAATTATTAACTCAAAAGAACTAAAGAGGATCTGGTTATCAAATTGAACTTTTTGATTTAGTCACACAAAGCTATTGTATGTAAATAGTGTATTGTAGATAGTGTGAGTAGTGTGTTAACACTAAAAATACCAAACAGAAAAAGTGCCCTTTTAACACCCGGATGATGCAATTAAAACCCCCCCAAAAAAAACAAAACATGCATTTTTATCTTTATGCACTAAACTGCCGCAGTTTTAATTACATAGCAGAGGGGGGAGGGCTATCAGACTCCATTTATGAATGACAAAACCTTATATAACTCATACACTGCATGGTTGAGTCAATAGTGCATATGTACATATTGTATAGTGCATAGTGCGTCAAGCAGCTATGGAATATAGCACATGAGTCATATTGACTGTTTATGGGGCTGCTATTGCCAATTTTGGAGCGACAGGGAAAAAGATATAATATCTTTCATTTCTTACAACACCAAATAAAATGCTGAGATTTTATAAAGTGAATTATGTTTGATATTATCTTCATCTGACTAAACCTGCTGGTCCGAGGTCACCAGCTCCAGCTTGAAACCCAGCCATGTAGACCACCTAGAAACCAGCTTTAGAGTATAGATTTAATGTACCGCATCACATTTTATTTCTCTCTCACGCATCTGCCTCTTCTCTGGGTCAGTCCTCCCTTCCGCAGATCGCTGCATCTCTTATCTAAAAATACTCCCTTCTCTCTCAGTACTTGAAGTGAACAGCAGGTCGGAGCACCCTCACTGTGAATGCCATCGGCCTGCTCACATGTCTCTTGTCTCCATGGCAACGGCCCGGCTTGGAGATTGTGATTATGACATCGTTGTGCCATTCCCCCCACGCCCCCTTTTTTTCCAGTCTCGTCCTCCACCTCTTATTCCTGCTTTCCTCTTGACGGCTGTACATTGCAAATTTATATAATAATTAAATCACGATTTCTGCATCACTGTAAGTGTGATTTCTGCTACAGATGAATAAGACAAAATGCCCTCTTTTGAATTCGGGGATCTGGGAGGTTTGGTCTTCACGTCTTTGAGGCCAATTCAAACAGTGCAATGCCAAGTGGCATCTGTGGGTCATCTGTCGTTGCCTAGGAGTCTGTTCCATCTTTCTGTCTGTTTTTGGTGTCTCCCTTTCTGTACCTCTCTCTCAGAAGGAATGTTGGACGGGACGACAGAAATTCACAGGCCAGATGTGTTTCTGAAACGCACATGCTACCTCTGCAAACTCCTTCCACATAATTCATAGTCTTTGTAGACCTCAGCCAGAGTTCATACCACATTTAATTTGATGCAAATGAAAACAAGGATACGGCCACATACTGTACAACCTGAAAGGTTTGGGAATTGATAATCTAAAGTTAATAGAAAGAATTTTTTTTTTTTCCCACCAAAAATAGGTTCTGGGAACCTCCAGGGTTCTAGGGAGTCACAAACTCCACCCACATGTATAAACAACTAATACTAAATACTAATAAAAAAAGCATGTCTTAAATTAGCCGTGGCCTAAGACCTACTGAAACTTGAAGGTACATCTATCTTTTACAGACTCGCCTTCAGTTGTCAACTGGCATGAAACCTCACTAAGGTATTTTTTTCCACTATTCGAGTCTCATTTCCTGTCATTATTGTCACTGTCAAAGGCATAAATGACAAGAAATCTCCCTTGCTACTTCAAAACTCTGCCATATTAACAGAACAATCATGTGGCACTGAAAACAATAAATTACACAAGGTGACAGATGCTGCTGCTGATACGAGCTCTGGACCGGATATGCATCTGCAGTGTGTGCATTTGGAACGCAGCTGGTCTGAGTGTGTTTTGGCTCTCACACTCTTAACTCTCACTGGTATGCAGGGGGACAGTGCAGTGTGTTAGCTTTACAGTACCCCACTCCCCTCCCTCACACACACACAAACAAACACTCGCTTCACTGCATGCCACAGACCAAGCTGCATACAGGAAGATGTGGACGGTCCTGGAATGTGAAGAGTCAAACACACACACACAAAGATGCGTTTGAGGGACATTAACATACTGTGAGCTGATTTTGAA
The DNA here is from genome assembly GCA_032353835.1 of Enteromius viviparus. Taxonomy (NCBI): domain Eukaryota; kingdom Metazoa; phylum Chordata; class Actinopteri; order Cypriniformes; family Cyprinidae; genus Enteromius; species Enteromius viviparus. The sequence continues at coordinate 3,513,100 of JAUCNO010000710.1, read as the reverse complement.
TAAATTAAAAAGATGTGGTGGACCAGTATGGTTTTTCAAGGGCTGATAACAAAATATATAATAAAAATTTTATGTTTTTAATAATGGCAAATAATGCATACACAAATAATTGTCAGTTGTTAATTTTAATAATTTAAACAAAACATATAAACACACACACACACACACACACACAGTTTAAACATATATAGCCTATTATTTTCGCTATAAAACACAGATTTAATATTATACTGTAGCATAATGAATATTATATTTGATGTAATGTTACTTTTAATAATGATGACTTTAAAAAAAAATAGCAATCGTAATTCTGTTTTTCTTTCACATTTATTTTAGTGTTTTTATTTTTATACTTCTATTTTAACATTTCAATTTGACACAATCGATCATTGAACTGAAATTATAACTAGAATCCCATACATTGCATCCAACCTGCTTTATGATTTTCATGATAAATTACTATTAGACCATTAGTCTTCCAATTTCTCCCCATCAGCTGCTAAATAAACAATCTACTCTCAGTAAAAGGGGCGCATTTATTCTTAACTAAAAAGAAAAACTGGAGGCGAAACAATTTTCTCAAAGAAAATGCTAAATTTCACAAATAATTACTAAGTAATGGCAGGCAACACAGTGAATTAAACACAGCAAGGCTGACAAAGTATTTCTGTGTAAAATGTATTTCAATATTCTGTATTATTTGCAACTTCACAGACACAATCCACATAAACAACTGCAGCAGAACGAACCCCTAAACCTGAGTTTTACTAAACCAGATCTCCAATTCAACCCCAATGCATCAAATGCAGAAAAACTTAAGTGCAACAACAAACAGAAACACAAGCGTGTTTGCAGGTACTTCCACTAGTTTGTGTCTTGCTCTTCTCCAAGCAAGGGGCTGTGCTAACGCCTTTTTCTCTGAGCTAGGCACTGTTTTGACACTCCTCGCCTGGTTGCCATGGAGATTGTCTTTACATGCAGATGGAAACACACTCCACAGACACAAACACACTCACAAACACTAACACAAGGTGACACACATGCGAACCCCCCGGGTGCCCTGAAAGGTTGTGAAAAATGTTCTTAGCAACCTGTGTTTGCCTAATAATTACAGCCCTAAAAACACACACACACTTGATTCAGCTGCAGGGTGGTCTGCAGTATCCCCCATAGACAGGTCAAGAAGAGAGAGAGAGAGAGAGAGAGAGAGAGAGAGAGAGATACTGTAGGCTGGTCAGAATGCTTCATTTTCCTTCCAACTTAATATTCATCTAATGCAGATTAACTCATCTGCATATAACAAAACCAATGATGTCCTTCTTCTGTAAACTATTCATTAGTATTTGCTCCTTTGTTGAATGTCCGATTTATACAGACATGTCCTGTACATCTATGAAATGTGCAGACTTATGAAACAGACATGTGCTGAGGCTTGAATATTTGAGTCATCTCATTGTTTCATATTGTAAAAGCACTAGTGAAGTTCAGTATGTACCGATGCTCCTGACCATGACAACAAAGAATGATAAATGAAAACAACCATATACTGTACAGCTTACTGCAAAGTGCATCACGCTTACGCATAAATGCTTACAGTTCCCTTTCATTCAGTCACTTTGACTGACGTCATGGGGTCTTGCCAGGGAGACCAATCCACTCTGATCTTAGACAACAAGCCAATCGGGATTGATGGTGCGCCAGCCACTCCCAGTGCATATAGGTATTTAATACGGCAACGCACCTCACCTTTCAGCTTCTTGCTTCGAAGCTGATCGCTCATGAACAAGCAAAGGAAAAAAGAAAACTACCCGAAGACTCTAGGCCGGCATGTCCTGCAGAGATAGCAGAGACCTCTGTCCTCACTGTGCGCGCATGTCCATGGCGTCACTGAGATCACAGCTTTCTTTTGTTAGAAGGCTGGCCATGCCTGCTATCCTCTCTAGCTCAGCTACATTGGCCTGCAGCATGATGTATCTGAGGGTTACAATCTAGAATCACCCGCCGGGTAAATCCCCACAGTCTCTGGATTCTTCAAAGCGGTGTATAGTTGAGATTCGGGTTGACAATGCCTGATCGTCCCGCGGCAATCCCAGCATCTCATTAGTGCTCCTCCAGAGGATGAGATGTCTATCGTTGCATCAGACAAGGGGCTATCCACAGTCTCCTCTACAAGGCAGGTCTATGCTCTAAAGTGGGGTCTGTTCATTGACTGGTGCGCCTCTCATCACGAGGATCCCCAGAGATGCCCAATCGCTGTGGTCCTTACCTTCCTACAGGAGAAGGTGAAATGGAGACTGTCCCCTTCCACCTTAAAGGTCTATGTTGCTGCTATCGCTGCTTATCACAATGCTGTGGATGGACTTTCCTTGGGAAAGCACCACTTGATCGTCAGGTTTCTTAAAGGTGTGTGAAGGTTGAACCCAACCAGACCGCACCTCATCCCTTCTTGGTACTATGGAAGCTTCGAGCTGCTAGACCCAGTCGAGCTGAAGTTTCTGTCTCAGAATACTTCGCTCCCGACAGCGTTCGTGTCTATGAGAAGGATGGGAAAACTGTATGCAATCTCAGTCAACATCTAGGTCGTGCCTAGAATTCCTGATATATCCTGACCCAGACCTGGTTATGTGCCCAAAGTTCCCACCATGCCCTTTCAGGATCAGATGGTGAGCTTGCAAGCACTGCCTTTGGAGGAGGCAGACCCGACCCTAACGTTACTGTGTCCGTACACGCCTTGCGCATTACGTGGAACTCAGAGTTTTAGGAACTCCTAACAGCACTTTATTTGCTTCGGAGGCCAGCAGAAGGGGAATGCTGTCTTCAAACAGACAGCATTAAACTAAAATAGTGGCCCGTTGGGTGGTGAGCTGTGCCCCTAGGGGTGAGAGCCCACTCCGCCCGGAGTGTTGCCTCTTCCTGTGTGTTGGTGCACGACGCCTCTCTTACAGACATTTGCAGAGCTGTGGGTTGGGCGACACTCAACACTTTTGGTTTTATAACCTGCACGTGGATCCTGTGTCCTTCCGTGTATTGGTTAACAACAAGTAAGTCCGGGAGGACCAGGACGGTGTCAGCTTGCCGTGCCATTCCTCCGGAATCCGAGCGCTCCAGTGTTCTCAGAAGGATTGCTGACTCCTCCTTGCCCCTCAGTTAAGGCTAGTAGAGTAGCCTTGACTGTGCCTATGGACGGGCATCCTACTTGGCCCTGGCATTGCTTCTTCCACCAATTCTTTCCACCGTGTTCCCCTGATTTGGTCTATTTTTCATTTCTTGCCGCCCCCTTTTGGGTGCTCCACCCCTAACTTGCATTTCAGGCTCCCTGCTGGGCCCATTTGGCTGCCAGAGTGTTGAGATGGTCATGATGGTCAGCCTCCGATCGGTCCCGTTCATGAAGCTCGATCTTTCGGCTGAGGTTCTGTTCTCATAACTCAGGCCGTGTTGTGGTGCTTTCCATAGGGACACCACCAGCCAATCCCTAATTCTCTAAGACCAGAACAGATTAGTTTCCCAGACAAAAACCCATGACTTCAGTCATTGACGCAATATCTCTGTTCCCTTTTTCAGGGAACGAGGGTTACATACGTACCCAGGACGTTTTTAATGAACAGCCTTTAAAACAGCATGCCGTGAACAAAATCTTCAAATATGTTTACACTAGTAAATCACTTGATGCTGCATGTTTAATTAAGCTGATCATCCCAGGAAAAAATAAAAAAATTGTATTTTAACAACAATAATAACAATAATATTCATAATAGTTGTTACTGTTGTTTTTATTATTTGTGTTATTATTAGTATTTAAAAATGTTGGCCATCCGATCAAATCATGCCTTAAGAATTTGGCAAATGTTTTTATTAAAACTATTTTGTTAATTAAAATAAGGATAAAATTAAAACTAAATACAAATATTGAATGACAAAGTTTAAATAAACATTTAAAAAAGTTGATACACTAAAAATACTACAAATAGATAAAACTAAAACAAACAAAAAAAGCAGTGCAAATAAAAACATATACATATAAATATGTATATATATATTTATAAAATATTTAAAATAATACATACTATAATAGTATATAAACAATTGTAAAATAAATCACTATTTTCCAAATTGCACATTTTCACAGTTGTGGACTGTAATAAAATAAAACTGTTGTAAATCATGTTCCAATAATATGTAATAATATTACAAATATAATAATAATAATAAAACTATATAATTTAAAAGAAAATATTTATTTCAGTCTTTTTTTTTAAACCAAAACTACAAAAGTTAGTTATATATATAAAAGTTTTAATTCCATGTGTTATTTGCTATTTCTTTGTAATTATTTGTGCAATAATTGCAAAAGCAACAACCATTTAATGTAATTTTTTCAGGGTAATAGGTAATAATAAGAGTAATAATATGGGTATACAGAACACATAAAATGATAAACAAATATGGTAACAACTGATCCATTGTCTGATTTCCTGTATTTTTCCTTTAATAAACATGTAACCTGGTATGAACAGAGGAAGCTGATACAAATCCAGTTTAAAAGTCACTAAGAGTACACGATCAGGAGGCACACATCCTTGTTTTTATTTTAACCCCAAAACAGCTTCCTCAATCAAAGGGCTTGAGATGAATACTATTCTGCTATCTAGACTATTTAAATTCACTTCAGTCATTAAAGCCATTTTTTTCAAACCACGATTCTTCTCCAAATAAAAAATCAACATAAAAAACACTACCTTCCTTAAGGTAAATTACATTAAGTTGTACCTTGAACAAATCAGGATCTTTAGGCATTTGAATGGCTTACAGGCTGCATGTAAGTGGGTCTGTGATAAAACTTAGATACAGTAAGCAACCCCTCACACATTTTCAAGCAAGGAAGTCAACTTTGACAACAGGAAGCTGTTGATTATAATCATAGCTTCACCAAGCAGGGTAAAACACTAAACAGTACTTTAAAATTGGCACTGCTTGCTGACAGTGGCAAAAGAAACCACGAATACAACAGCATTTAACACCCTTACAGAGTTCAACTATTGTGCAAACTTACATTTTTGTTCCTCATTTTAAGTAACAGTTGTCCAAATATTGATAAAAAATTAAGAAGAGGAAATAATGACAATTTAATTTAATTACCTGCAGTAGAAGTAGCCGTTATATATCTAAGGGAAATACATTGGAGCTAAAATGGAGCTAAATTGTGTCATTAAAATCTATCTATGGCTAAAACACCTCCTGAGTTAGATTAAAGATAATCCAATCAATTAACCAAACGATTGATCAATCAATCAATAATGGTCTGCATGTCAGCTCAAGTATAATTTTTGCCCAAAATACTCACAAATATTTCTTTTTTTTTCTCTCTCTTCTTTTTAAAAATGAATCACAGTGTTTATCCTCTGCAGCATAAATGTTAAGCAAGTATCCACTAAAAAACCCCCAAAACATGTAATCATCACTAAAATACAAACATCTATTTATCAATCTAGTAAAACAGCCCCAGAGCGAGTCTACAGCTCTCACCCTTGCTCATCTATTACAGGGTTGAAAGGTCACTTACCAATATTTAAGGGGAAAATGTGACAGTAGGCGCCTCTGCAGTAAATGCAATTACATTTTTCCATTTAGAGGTCATGTGTGAACAGGACCTGTTGAAATGAGTTTGGCTTGGGGAGTATGTCTGACTAATAGTCTTATATTGGTGCAAAGTGTAAAGAAAACGCAGTTTTACACAGTGTCTATGCCAGGCGTGGACGATGGCAATAGGATGCAACATGACTAAAGTTAGTATAAACACTATACTGGAAGTGGCGTCAAATTTTAGACAGGAAACTGATGCCTTGTACTAATTATGATTTATTCATACAATGAAAAAATTATTTGCAATGATTGCTTTGTTGCATCTTGTGTAGAGGGTCTTTACTGCAAGGTAAAAAAAAACTACTTAAGACTACTAGACAATTATTTGTGTAAAGCATGGAAAGTTGTGCTTTTGTAGAAAACATGCTGCACCATAACCTGATTTTTTTATTTTTTTTTTCTAGCAAATATACAGCACTTTAACAGTTTCCATGTGTGAAAGAGGCTTCATGGATGTGTCAAGAGCTCTGCAGCGCAGTCAGGTTAAGAGAAGCAAAGACTAGTCATCGTAAACAAGCTCAAAACGCTCGTGGACGTGGAGCTTTTGCACCCAGTTATCTAATTTAAACATAAACAACTCAATAAGAGGCTGCTTCAGAGGCCAGGATCTTCTTGCTTATGTCTTCTAGTAGATATATATTATGCAGATTATTCTTACGCAGAATAACTTTAAGCAAAGAGGAACTACAGCTCTCAAATTATGTAATATGCAGCACTACATTACTGTTAATGCTGTCCAATGCTTTGGCTTGATAAGTTTTTTTTTCATTTTAATTAATTCATTTAAAGTTCCCTAGCCAAGGCTGCATTTAATCAAAAATTCAGTAAAATCATTAACACGGGGAAATTTTAATGAAATGTAAAATGAATAAAATTCTATCTGAACACATTTTAAAATAGAATTTATTGTTTCTGCCATTAGTCCAGTCTTCATTTATTAATTTATTTATTATTGTCAATGTTGAAAACAGATGGGCTGCTTACTATTTTTTGTAGAGACTGATACATTTTGTAAATTCTTCGACTAATAAAAATTAGCTGAAGCTGAAATCTTAAATCTTCACTGTCACTTTGAACAATTTAATGTGTCCTTGCAAAGAATCAGTATTCATTTCTGTCAAAAAAATCGAACTGACCTCAAACTCGAAGTGCTGTATTAAAATCAGTGAAAACATGAAAAGCAGTCAAAGGATTATATAGATTACAGATTATATACGCACTCCTCTAATCTCACAAGACATGCTGCTAATCCTTAAGAACCTGTTGGTTTAATCCCATCAAGTGGCTGTGACTCCTGAGGACATCTGACCTCTCCTTGACTCGCTGCTGTTTGTTTTGTGACTGAGGCATTATGGGTGAATAGACATGGCAGCTAAAAGTAAGTTTGTTTAAATGGACTAAACATCTCAAATCAGACTAAAGTTTGCTTTAAAAGCTTTCAAATGCATGTAAACATACTTGGCGTACTTGTAGCGTAATGGGCTCGGGTGATGTACAGATCTTAGGTTTTCAAACCTTGTATGTGATATAACAATTTTGTGCATAGTTTAAATTTGCAACTTTGGATGTAAACACAGCTAGTGTCAATAAGTGTTACAATTGTCGTTTGAGGAAAATGAACAGGCTTACTGTATAAAGGCAAACAATCTCAGTCACACACGCATACCTCCAGGGCTTCCCATTCAGGCCACAATGGCTGGTCTTGCTTCCATTTATACTACCTTCAATTAATCTACGGACCGAACAGCTGTTCCAGCATTTTCCAGCACAAACATACACAAATGTAAGCAATTGTATTAGAGTCTCTCGACATCAGGACTTGCTATTCAGAGCGCTGGAATGCAGTCTCTCGGGACTGAATGACTAAAGCCTTTGTGATTAACGCAACAACATGTTTTAATGGCTTGTGCATCAGTAACTCTAGCCAGTCTGTTTTGAGAACATTACTAAACATCCAGACAAGATTTAAAGGAATAGTCCATCTTAAAATTAAACTTTTGCTATAATTCACTAGCCCTCATGTTTTTCCAAAGCTAATAAAGCAACGATTATAAAGTTTGGGGACGGAAATATAATTTATCTGGAAGTCTCTACTGCTCACCAAGGCTGTATTTATTTGACAAATGGTATTACAATTTAAAATGACAGTTCTCTATTTTAATATATTTTAAATAATTTTTTTCCTGTGATGGCAAAGCTGAATTTTCAGCATCATTACAGTGTCACATGATCCTTATTTTAATACACTGAATTGTTGCTTATGAAACATGCATTATTTATGGAAACTATTAGACGGTTCAAATGAACAGCATGTATTTGAAACTAAAAATTAACAACGTGGCATGCATCTTTAATGTAATTTTTGGTCAATTTAATGCATCCTTGCTGCATCAAATATTCTGACCTGATTTCTATGTAATGAAAGTGAACAGGGATACTATAGACTATAAAAACAATAAACATAACAATTAATTATACCCAGGGTGTAACCAGGATGTTCAACTGTTTGTTTTCCACGGAAGAAAGTCATACGGGTTTAGGACACCATGAGGGTGAGTAAATGATGACTATTTTTATTTGGTGAACTTGCACAGCAGTCAAGGCTGGGGCCGAATCTGCAGCGGTGCTGTCAAGATGGGATCACAATAAATGGGTTTATTAAAAAAACAGAGATGGAAAAGCAGCCTGCCTGCCTCCCTTCGCTGCAGTGTTCAGGGAAGCCCAACCAAGGATCTATTATCAGAGCAAAAAAGGTGTCAGAGAGGTGCTCAGAGTCTCATCAGTATTGTTGAAACATTTAGAGAAACATGACCAGTAGATTCGAGATCATGCATAAATAATGTGGAAGCTGAACCCAGCCCTGCAACCCTCCGATTTGGAGCGTTAATCGCAGTGTAAAGAAAGAAAACACTAGGGTAGAGACCTATGAAGTCAACAGGCAAGATATAGTGTTTCTTAAAGGGACAGTACACCCAAAAATATAAACTACATAATATTTTACTCCCCCTCAAGTTTTCCAAATGTAAGTTTCTTTTATCCATTTGGTGCAAAAGACGATATTTTGAAGAACTGTAGTAACCAGTGATGACGGTATCCATTGGCTTGCATTGTATGAAAAGAAAGTAGAATGGCTACTGTCAGCTGTTTGGTTCCTAAAATTCTTCAAAAATATATGTCAATGGTCATCAACTACTTCATGCTTCCGTCAAAAAGCCTAATGTGTGCATATAGAATTGCAAAATATTTTTGCTGCTTTTTAAAGGGGTAGTTCACTCAATAATGAAACTCATTAATGAATGTCACCATCGTGCTGTTCCAAACCGAGACCTATGTTCATCTAATGAATTTGTTTAATTATTGAAATATGAAATATGAGAGATTTCTGACCCTGGATAGACAGCAACACAATACCACTTTCAAGACCCAGAAAGGTAGTAGGATAGCTACGAGAATGCTTTTTGTGTGCAAAAAAACCCCTAAATAATCACTTTATAACTTTAATCAACCATTTCTTCTCTTGTCTTTCAGTCTTTGACATGTTCACGAGAGTATCATGACACACATCAAAGAATGGCAAATTGCTAACTGTATATTTTACAAACTATGGACTCATATTTCTTTGAGTGATATAATCTAAATATCCAATCTACTCGCAAAATCATCTTTGAATTTTAAAAAACTGTATGGTTTCTCCATTAGACATGGCCAGTACTCTATATATCATCTATACATTTTACATAATATATATATATATATGACGCAAAACTAGAGTATCACATGCACAAAAACAATAACACCAAAAAAATTAACTATGATAGACTCCAAACCATGATGACAGCTGTGCTCTAGCTTATGGGGTGTACTGTACTTCCGTGTCTAGTTCACATATGCAATGAACATAATATATTCATATTGCAAAGAACGTTTCATGCATCAGAATTAAATGCCCAAGGATCTTGTTTAAAATAAAAATTAAGAAATATCTTATCAGCCAATACATTACAGCTTTTGCAGCCTAGCTTTATTAAATTAGTTTTCACAGATTTAAAAAAAAATTAAAGTTAGGCTGGAAAACATGGCTATTAGACCCTGCTGCTTTTAACATCTCAACAAGTTTTTCCATTAGGGCTGCACAGTTAATCAAAATTGTGCAGCCATGCAAAGAAGCACATCAAACCATGATTTTTTTAATATCATCAACATGATTTTTTAGCAGAAAAATCACAACTAGATTTTTTCCAACAACTGACACTGATATGAATGGGAACGGCTTTCTCCAGGTATTATAGACCTGTTTGGACGGCACATGTCCGAGAGCCTAATAGAAATAATGTTAAAGGAAAAAGACTGAGTGAGATAATGTGAGATGAAGAAGTAGAGAACAGAGGCTTCAGTGTGTCCTGTTTCTCTCTCTCCAGACGGCCAGCACTCCAAGAAGACTGCTATAGAGAAACAGCAGCGACAAGAAAGAACGAAAGAAATAAACGAGTGCGCTGGGTATTCCAGTGTGACCCTGGCAACCTTTCTACAACAGACTCCCTATGAGTTATCCAAGAACTGACGTTCTGCTCTCCCACACAGAGGGGAAGGACACGCTTGCCCTGGCTGGCATTTCTTACGCAGGAACTAGAAAGTGGCTAAAGCTGCTTTATACAGCAAGAATGACAAAGACTACTAAAATACGAATACGACTACGACTAAAAATTACTCCGTCCCATGCGCCTCAGTCAAAACAACATCAAAAGAATGCTGCTTCTTTCAAGTTAATGTCCTCAACGGCTAAAAACAGATACTGGTCAACATCTCATGCACTTGTTTTGCTGCTCCATAACAAAGAGACCTTAGAGAGGGACGCATTCCAGGCACAAAACATCTGGGATAATTATGAGAAAATGACAGTTGAAATTTGTGTCAAACCACGTAGTTTTGTTCTGGAGCTTCAGACACTACAGCACTCAAAAACAAACAAACAAACCCCCCCCCCCACAAATGATTGGATAAGCACTACTGAGTCATTATTTTTCACTGATTAAGCTTGCTTAGGTGCCAAATTTTCACATTAGCCAGGACAATGCTACTACTACTAAATAATTATTATTAAAACATTATTTTTAGGAAACATTTTACTTATTTATTTAAATATTAATAAAAACTGAATTTGAGAAGAAAAAAAATGTATAAGGCCTTAAAATTTAATTGTTTGTTAAAAAGCATAATTTGTGCATGATTTATGCTTTTTGTTTAGGCTGATACTTTTTAATTTAACCATTAAAACAAAGTTTAGAACAAATTAAATGGGAAAAAAGCTGAAAAATGAATTCAGGAAAAACATTGCAGAAGAACCCATTTGTCATGATTCAGAGGTAAGACGAGGAGGATCCATGTGCAGCTCTTAAACAACTCAAGTTACAAGCAGGTTCGATTAACAGCATATGGTAACATCAGAGGCAAAGACTAGGGCTTGCACGATACATCGTTTCAGCATCGTAATCGCCATGTATGCATGCGCAATAGTCACAATGTAGAGCAAAATAAAAAAAAATTGTGTGTGTCTGATTTAAAAATGTACTTTCTATATTTCTAAACTTTCTATTCATGGATTTGTCTAATAATTAATTAACTCATATTTAAAGGAACACTCCACTTTTTTGGAAATAGGCTCATTTTCCAACATCTCTAAAGTAATACAGATGTGTTTTACCGTTTTTGAATCCATTCAGCCGATCTCCGGGTCTGGTGGTCCCAAAATTAGCATAGCTTAGCATAAATCATTGAATCCGATTAGACCATTAGCGTCGCACTATATAATGACTAAAGAGTTTCGATATTTTTACATTTATTTAAACCCATTTAAAACTTGACTCTTCTGTAGTTGCATCGTGTACTAAGATTGGCGGAGAATGCAAAGTTGTGATTTTCTAGGATGATATGACTCCTTTCAGCCGCTGCGTAATATCATTGCGCATTCTTCACTCATGGTACGGCAGCAAAATTCCTTGATTATTATGCCGGAATGAGAGTATAATTCCTAGTCATATCATAGTCAAAGTGGAGTGTTCCTTTAAGGGATGGTTAATTAGCAGAGATGTGAACTTCGATAAAACAGCAGCAAAATTATAATAAATAAATTAAAATACAAAAATGTAATAAAAAAAAAATTCTCAATTAGGCTTAATTGCAGATATTCTAATAAATTAATGAGTAAGAGCTCCCTACCTGGTCTCCATGTGCGTGCCTGCCAATAATTATAGGCTTGATCCAGCCTGGAACCAAGCGGGGAATGTTGCTGCAGATAATAGCCTCTCGGAACACAGTGCCACCCAGAATGTTCCGGATTGTTCCATTGGGAGAACGCCACATCTTTTTGAGCTTGAACTCCTCCACGCGCTTCTCGTCAGGAGTGATGGTGGCACACTTAATGCCAACATTGTAGCGCCTCACAGCCTCCGCTGCATCAACAGTTACCTTGTCATCGGTGGCATCACGGTTCTCCATTCCCAGGTCATAGCTACCATACAGAACACATACTTAATCACAAATTTCTATTATTACGGAAAATGTTATTATTGAAACTGAATGGGAAACATGCATTTATTGCTTATAACCATAGTGAACCTATGGGCTGCTTAGAGTCCCTACTTTTCTGCTTAGTGTACATTAAACGTTACTATAAAAATGTCAAAAAAATAAATAAATAATAAAAGTCTAAAACCTAGCTCACAGTGGCAGCCAAATTGGTGATGTTGGACTAGATTACACTGTGCTACCAGTCAGACAGATGGCGTCCCATGACATGCTTTAAATGAGGTCAATGGGAAAATAGTGCCAACTGGGTGTAGCACACTGTTTCTAGTGAGTTTAAATAGAACAATAAATTCTTACTGTGAATAAACAAACAGAATGTTATCTTGGTTTCAATATGAATATATTTTGAATTGTAATTTATTCCAGTGATGACAAAGCTGAATTTTCAGCAATGTTGAAACCAGTTTTGAATGGTAGCGTACATGCGTTTTTCCTTTTCTACTCTAAATGCATGGGTAATAATTAAGGAATTAAAATATTGTGTTAGATGAGAAACTAAGAGCAGAACAGGGACCAGAGACTCGAGCATATTTGTTTAAAATATTTTGAAAAAGAATTACAATCTAGAACATAATTAAATACACAGTGGGAGGCAGAAGATATACAAAACAAAATTATGAATATCTACACACACACATATACACACATACACACACACACACACATATACATATATACATATATATATACATATACCTATACGTATATATATATACATATACGTATATATATATACATATACATATATACATATACATATACATATATACATATACACATATACATACATACATATACATATATATATATATATATATATACACATACATATACATACATACATATACACATATATATACATATACACATATATATACATATACACATATATATACATATACACATATATATACATATACACATATACATATACACATATATACATATATACATATATATACATATACATACATATATACATATATACATATACATACATACATATACATACATACATATACATATATACATATACATATACATACATATACATATATACATACATACATATATACATATATATATACATATACATACATACATACATATATATACATATACATACACTATATTACCAAAAGTATTCGCTCACCTGCCTTTACTCATTCTATGAACTGAAGTGCCATCCCATT
>JAUCNO010000710.1:3485269-3499582 GCA_032353835.1 Enteromius viviparus | reverse complement strand
CGCCAGAATGAGAGAATAGTTCCTAGTCATATCAGCCTAGAAAATCACAACTTTGAATTTTCCGCCAGTCTTAGTACACAATACGACTACAGAAGAGTCAATTTCCTATGAGCCTATTTCCCAAAAAATTGGGAGTGTTCCTTTAAGGGAAGTATTTTCCATATGACCGACATTGTGTTTCTTTTTGCGACCAAATCTTCCATGTCGCCGTTTTTCTCCCGTCCCCTGCTCATTTCGCCATGCGCACAGGATAGAGCTGCATGATAATCACAGCGTGATATGTATTGCGCATCTTGTCAGTAAAGCCGGTACCGCGCAATGATTATCGTGCAGCCATAATTTTGGATACAAAAAGGATGATGCTGATTAACACCTGATGAACATAAATAAATTTGTACACATCGCAATATATATTGCAGGAAAAAAAATAAATCACAAAGTAATTTTTACCCAATATCGTGCAGCCCTAGCAAAGACAGGAGAATAATCCAAATACGTAGCAGAGGTCGGTGAAAATGGCAAACAGTATCCAGGGGGCTAGGCAAGAGCGAGAGTCCGGGGCAGGCTAGGTCGAGAATGGGGAACAGACAGATAAACACAGGGAACACAGAGGGCTTACAAAGGGGGAAACGCTAGGTACATCCACAATGATCAGCAACAGTAAACACACAGGCAGGTCCTTAAATACACCAGATAACGAGACAAAGGGGGGGAGGAACTAATGGGGAACCATGGCAACAAACAAACTGGGAGGAGACAAAGGTTCATAATAAGAGTCCTTAACAGAGACAGAGAGGGACAGGTAAACAATAAATATAGTCCGGGTTGGAGTGCCCTCTGGAGGCTTCCGAGTGAACTCCAGTGAAGCTGGTGACACCATTTAAATTCATATTAAAATATAAATTAATCAATCTATCAATCAATATACTTTAAAATTTATTTAAATACATTTTTCTTTTTGTAAACAAGCAAGCAAATAAATCTTGAATTTTCACATCTGAATCAACATTTAAAACTGTATCTGCATATTGGTGATCACTTAACATATAACTATAACAAAAAGAAATAATACACATAAATATTTTAGTTATTTAAATAAATAACTTAAATTTCACATCTGCTCTAGCTTGTGTGCAAATCTAGATTCACTGAGAAGATATAGCTAGTCATTCAAAATTTTTCACACATTACAACTATTATGCAACCTGAAACCGCTTTGGAAATACAACAATTCCATTATTTGTCATGCAATAAAGCAATACTAATGTATTTCTCAGACCAAGACAATCCCACAAGTCTAAATGGGAGAGGTTTTTAAGATGGCAAAGCTGATGCAGAATGCAGAGCTGTATCATAAAAAGATAAACATCACTAAATGGCTTGTAACATGGAAGGGGCAGCTGAATAATGGCTCGGAGCAAGAGATAATTTTAAAAGACATCCGACAAGACACAAGCACCTCTGACCTCCTTATATCCTCCCTGTCTCTCCCCGAGAGCAAAAACAACGATTACAGGCCACTGAGAAACACCAGAAATCTGACTAGAGAGAAAATCAATGACAGCTTTTCCTCAATTTAACGTCATTGTTCATAGCTTTGTTCAATACCTTTACACAAGTATTAGATATTGGCTCGAAATGATCAACGTGCTGAAAATATAAAACCTCCATGACAAAGATGTTTTTGTCACATCCAGTGAAGTGCACATCTGGACATTGGCTAACCTTTAGTTCTTTAATTAAAGTCAGACTTTATTATTGGCCATCATATTTGCCAGACTGCTGTAAAACAAACATATATAAGACACAGCAGTTTAACTTTGTTAGTCTTTTTACACCAGAAAGCTTTCAGCCTAAATATAAAGTCTGGGTTTGGCCTGGAGGCATTTAGACACACGTCAACATCATAATCAAGAAAAACACTCAGAAAACGGTTGAGCTGTCAAAAGGATCTTAATGACCTGGCAATTAACATACTTCATAGGGTTTTTCTCCATTACTGCATATATTTGACTCTTTTTCCCACAGTGAGGACGCCTGGGGTCTGATAGTGTGCAGGACTCTAGTCTAGTGAGCCATTGACGGAGGGGATGGGCAGAGAGAGCTGTTTAACAAAATGAGGCCATACATCAATCAATAACCTCACCAAAAGCCAGACAAAGGCCCTCTATAGGATTGAAGCAGTCCACCTCATGCTTTTTCGTATTCAGCTAGCCTAATAATGTCTTTTTAAATCAATGTTCATGGATCATAGTATATCAACATTGTAATTGAAAGGTTGTAGTTCTGACAAAATTACTTGTTTGGTGACTTCAAAACCAGGGTTTCCTGCTGTACGATTGAACAGACAAATGATATAAAGAACTGACAAGGCAAAATAATGAAGGCTAGACTTGGGCTGAGTGATATAGATAAACAACAATAACAATATGTTTCTGTTTTGCATCTTAAATTGAAACCATAAAATACATATTTTTGAAACATTTTTCTCAATACAGGCTGAAACACACCTAGAAATTAAACTAAAATCAAAAAGAAGACTAAAAAAAAACACAAAAAATACAAGCTAATTTTAGATGTTACTAATATACAAATAAATATATAAATACTTGTATATAAATAAAACTAAAATATAGTTGAGTAAAATGGCTAAATAGCAATTGTTGCTAAATTGTTTAGTAAAAAAATGCACAGATCGGGTTCTAAACAACAGTTTAAACAATATTGTCCACACTGTTTTTCACAAAAACAATTCATAATATACAGTAATATGCTCCTAAAAAGAGTTACCATTTGAAAGCATTTAAGAAATACAACTAACAAATATATTGCAAATATTTGGCACAGCGCCCAGCCCTATTGATTACCCAGCAGGCCTTGCTCTAAATTTTCCGATACTGTGGAACCTGAATGAATGATGCACTATTCATGTCACTGGAGAACAAATGTGGGCTGTTAAGCTATGATGATCTGCTAGATTAGTTTTCATTTGAGCCATAGTTTTGCTCTAACAGAAGCCAAATCAACATCCCTCAACAAAGCAGATGCATACACGGTTTTCAGCTTCTCATTAAAACACCTGCACTGCCCCTTTAAGGCAGAATTTCCTTTTTTGTCAGTTTCCTGTTGCAGCCTGATAACGGGCCTCATTCGGCAACGCAACAACCGCACACGGCACTATTATTTCCCGTCTTACTGCCTGGAATCAGTGCTACCTTAATCCAGAGTAAACAACCACCTGTAGTGCAGAGAGTAGGACTTTCTGGATTATGTGAAAGTGAAGAACACCACTATTTTTAGCAGCAGGAATGGATGCAATCTGTTGAGGTTGTGAGCTACTGGAGCGCACATATGCCAGCTGAAACAATCAGACAGGGTCCAAATAAAACAGTTTATTCCTGCTGTTAAACAGCATGTACAGTAAGTTTAATGTTACATGCTGGATCCTGTATGTTTTCTGTATATATTGAGAAATTATATCTATATGTCTAATTTGTCCCCTTCCTCTGTACTGCTCTTAAAATGTCAACTTCCACCAACAGTCCTGCGTGCACCACCTCCCTCTCCTGAAACTGCTGTGTAGCTCTTCCTGTGTTTGAGAGGATAAGAGAGTCTGCCCACGCCTGTCTGGACTCACAAAGCACTTAATAATAAAGCTGATCTATAAACTGGATGTGAATGCTAAACCATCTCTGAGAGTACAGATGGTACAATGAACAATGAATATTCACGCAAGCGGACGTGCAACAACATTAGCATGTAAACAACAGCAGACATGGTTTCAGAAAGTGAACTCCAAATCTTTTTTTTCCTTCCGTTCCCCAGCAAAACAACTCAAATTTGCACACTTTCAAAACTTTACTTTATGAATGCTAATGCATTAGATAACACAGATGGTAGCAAAATAACAAAAGCATGCTATTCATGCAGGACATGGGTTATGAATTAAGAAATGGAATCTTTTTATATAATAGGTCATTAATAATAATAGCTTTACCAAAAATTTCAATTAAAACAGAGATTACTGTATTTGATATTTTAATAGGTACTGTTTTAAATATATTAAAGTACTTTAAGTGTTTCTACAATCTTTTGTCGCAATGTTTAATGATTGAAATATGGCTTAATATGGATTGCAAATTGCCACACCTTGAATTTTGTTCATATACTGTACCTTTGTTTTATTCTTTTGAGAGGTGATCTAAAATATTTGGGCTATGAATCAAATGAAAAACTGACAGGCTTGTGCTGCTATATTGATGTTTTGCCCTCCAGGTCTTCGAACCGGTCACAAACTGGAAAACTATGAATTACTTCGAAATTATGATGTTTTTTAATGTGGAAATCTTGATAAAATCATACGTGGTCCCCATAGCATTATTTGTTTACAGATGACAGTTGACAATTAGCTATAGTTACTTTCTTTGTCTGCTGACCCTATTATTCAACATAAAATATAAACACATAATTTGAAGTTAATATTTCTTAAAAACTTGCTCAGATGTTGATAAATGGTAGGACATAGGTAGGTAAACAAATAAATATTGTATGTATTTTTTATATGATTTAAATTTTATATGCAGATTTAATTTGATATTTTTATGATTTAATAAATTATAAGCTCTTTATCAACTCCCCTGCAGTTCCCACCTGAGCTAATGCAACAAGCTCATACAGTACATTTTAAGTGTCTCTAAAGTGCTTTTTGGGGCCTCTCTATGTACAAAAATGAGTTATGCACATACTCATCTAAACACATCAAACACTCTTATACACACTTGTCTTCATAGCGCCTGACCCTTTTAGGTGTTCACAGATGTTCCCACCTGATTTTTAATAAATGTATTTAAATATTGAAAAAGTCAACAACAAGAAGTAAAAAAAGTTCCAAGCATTGCTACCGCTATCAAATTTATACTAGGAACAGAAAAGAACCGTGTCAGCCACAGTTTAGTAACACAGGGAAAACCCTCGGTATCAAATCCCCTTGACGTCAGTGAGATTACACAGTGTTCACTTCAGATACTGCATGCTTCTGGTATGCCTCCATTAGGAGCTGGCAACTCTCACGCTGTGAACCTAGCACCTGCAGAGCAGTGTATCTTGCCGGTTTAGCAATGACTGCATGTTTGAAATCACAAAACGCAACTTTGCTTTGCTCTTTGTTGGCCACATGAATAGTCTGAAGCGATGGCGCTCTGATAACGGTGGTCATTACGTGAATGTGCCATTGTCTCAAGAATAGAATTTCAGATGTGAAAGTCACCAAAACACGAACATGTGACTCTCATACAAAGGACACTGTGCACCACCTGACTAACCATGCAGTCTGTTAGCGCAAACAGTCGGCGAGAGAGAGAGCTCTTAAACCAGCAGAAGTGGGCAGTCAGCAGCTGGAGAGGGCTGATGGCATACGTGTGCTGTATCAAAGTGCTGACGGTGCCCAGAGATGACTCTGCAAGCAGTGAAGCAGTCCTCCTTTCAAGGAGAATCTGTATCAGAACATTGGATGAGACCAAAGGCATCTACTACTTCATGCCAATAACAAACTCACTTTTATGCACTATTCCCCACAGAAACGCAATCTTCTAATTTCTTATGCCTGCAAGCATCCAAACCCTGCCCATCCATGCTTTTATACAAAGTGTTGGCAACCTACCATAATTCATTCCAGAAAACCCAATATTGAAACTGTGCCCGCAGCTTTTAAGACGGTGTACACGGTCACGCTAATTTAATACACAACACATTCCTTCTCTCCTTGCTTTCACACGTTTTAACCACTTACCTTGATGGGGTTTGTACTGAAACGGATCTTCCTGCTGGGGGGTGGTGGTTCATCTTCCATAGGCAGCCCAGGGATTTCCGAACAGCTGGATTCTGGTTCGTAAGCTTCGTCCTCCTCTGCCTCCTCATCTTCATCCAGCTGACTGCCACCAGAGTCCTCTCCGATCCCGCTGTAGGCGCTGATGTCCACCAGGTCTGCTTCTGAGATATCCTCTCTGTGGGATTCCTCCTCGCTGCAGGCCTGTCCGATTTCCTCCTTTTGTTCGGAGGGCTCGTGACTGCCGGTGGCCTCTCCATTTTCCAGAGAGGCGTGGACATCCGCCTGTACCAGTCTGCTCCCTGCATCCGGCGCTCCTGCAGACTCCTCTGGTTTTGAACCCTCTTCCGACCTGGCATTATCTAAATCTGTATAAGAAGCCACATCCTCAGATGGTTTGCCTCTGGGTCCGTCAGCTTGGACGCTTGCTCTAGCCTCTTGGTCGTTGCTCTGAGCTCCCTCCTCCGTCGGAGGGGAGACGCGTGTCTTTCTGGTGGTGACTTTGGAGCTGATTCCTCCCACCTTGGCTGGGGTAGAAGGCAGCGGGGAGGTTGAGGTTGGTCGGTGAAGGTTGTTGCGTTGATCTGCTCGTTCAAACACCGCACTCAATTGGCTGACTGTTGGGGACACTGCATCTGCGCGACAGTCCCCCGTGTCCAGTCTGTCCAGTGACTCCGTGCTGCCATTGAAGCGCACCACCACATCCAAACGGCTATCTTGGAAGCCCGAGGCCCGCTCTTTCTTTAGCAGGATTCGATTGGTGGCAGCCTGCTTCTCCTGCAGGTGGCGTTGCTCAAATATCTTCCGTGTCTCCTGTAGCTTGGAGGAGAAGCCTGTGGATGGTCCACGAGAGCTGCTACCATCGGTTTTTCCATCAAAGCGGCTAACTCGCTCTGACACAGACGCGCCGAGCTTGAGCAGCGCGCTGTGATCCACGTTCTCATTTAAACTGCTCGCTCTGGGGAGGGAGAGTCGGACGGCCTGGTCTTTAGCCTTCAATGGATCCTCTTCATCCCCAGGAGAGCCCATCTGCATGAACATATTCTTGATGCGATGCACATTGGAGCCGTACCTGCGGCCACGGCCCTGGAGTCGAGGCTTCCCTTCCTCGCCGTTAGCAGCACTGGAATCTTTAAGCGGCTTTAGAGATTGAATTCCGGCTTCATAGGCGTTCCTGTGCGGTGATGCACTTCTTGCTACAAGGGTGGTGCCAGTGCTGCTGCTGGCTGCTGACGGGGGTTCAGTCTTCATCATGGTTAATCAAACAGCAGTAAAGACGAGCAGAAACAGCATAGCCCTCTGCTTCTCCTCCTTGTTGTGTGAATAAGAAGTGGCAGCCATCAGAAGCAGTCCATATTATCGGGCACAAAAAAAGAGAGAAAAGGAAAAAAGTATGAACAAGCAAGAAATAATTGACATTTTAGAAGAAATATGCAAGGAATAATTGATAATCATAAAAACAATGCACACCCAAACTAGTGAAACAGCCATGCACACAAAGCATTATTTTTCTAATAATTCAATAGACTGAAGTTATACAAGTTATTCTGCTGATGTTACGGTTACCACAAGACATTATTCAGATAATGTACTTCAACTTGTCAGGTTTTTGTCCTTAAAACACTCTTGCATGTAGGATTAATTTATCCGTTGCTAATTGCAAAACGTCATTTCAGACTAGCTGTGGAGGCTTGAGCCAAAGTGCTGTTATTAATGCAGTCTAACGCAGTTATTACAGAAAGAGAGAGTGATTAACTGTAGCTGTGAGAAGTATGTGCAAATTACCTGAATCTGTGCATTTCATATTAATGTTCAGTGGTAGCAATCTCTGTTAGTTAGTCTCTAACAGAAAAAACTAAATTTAACTGCTTTAATCGACAACACCACCTTGTAACTTAGCTTTTTCCAGCTGTGATTTTTTTTTTTACAGTCGCAGAGAAAAAAAAACATGGAAAACGTTCGCCATTTTTATAATTCTGTTTGTTATATTTATGGGCTGGGTCGGTATCTTTCTGAGTTTTGGTTCTTCTGCTGTTGTAAGCTTTAAAATAACGGAAATCATTTGGAAAAGTGATATGGACATGTACTGTAGGCTAATGCAGTCAAGACCTGCCTGGAACTACTTTAGCCATGCGTTTCCTGAAAAAATTATTGTAGTGTAAAAATCTATTAAGGGGTTGCCGTTTGAACACTTAAACCACACCTACTGTACAAATGTATGAAGTTCGTTGAAGTGGATCCAAAATGACAGGAATTGATTGTAATGATGACAATTTTTCTGATTTGTATGTCAGTTTGTATACAAATGTGTCTGCTAAATTAAACATGTAAATGGAAAACATTTAACCAAAGTGGTATTGGAGACAATTTCACAGAGTTCATACATACGGACTGTTAACAAATTACCTAAGACTTGATTTGATATTTTGCATCTAATGCATTATTTTTTAACCTAAGTACTAAGTAGCCTAAATACTTTTGACAACTCAGATCAAGAGGGGCCACTATTTATTGCATACATATATCTATAAAAAAAATCAGCCTACAGCTTTAGAACGCTGATGTATTTTTTGAGCATTCATTGACAGCTCTGCCATTGCCACACAGATGCCCCAGGGTCATAAAGCCAGAAAGGTTGCATTCTCAGACGCCTCTTACTTTCACAGCTTACTTAAATATGCACTAAAACAAGCGTAGATGAAGATGCAAGACCAATTTTTAATATAGGGCTACAATCTTTAAAGAAAAGGTACAAACTCCAAATCGCATCGATATTAAATATTTAAGAAAACGGTTTACGCAGTGATGTGAAACACTTCCGTAGTGACTCAAATTTCCTTGAGATGCACTTTGTAGGTGTGTATCACATAACACTATTTTCAAAGCTTTTTAATCACAAAATTAATTTTGGCAAACAATGGTATTTAAACGGGGCTGGTAACTGTGCTTCTCAACATAGTAACTCGTCTCTAGAGCTGGCAACAAAGACTCTTAAGGTGACCAAGCTGGTTTTTATAACACATTAGCTGGTCCGCAAGAAAATGAAATAGAGCCCAGCTACCATGTTACACAGCTCCCAGCTTGAGCTCAATCTCTGTAGAAAACGAATTGATCTTACTATCAGATAAAGGAAGTCAGATCATCAACGAAACCGTAAACAGAGTCACGGGAACATGAGACACTTTCAAGTCATTTGATATATAAAACGGGTCATGAATTCTTGGGAAATACCATGCATACTGGCATGGACAGGCAGGCTTTGTTGTGATCCCATGCTGCTGCTGCTGATGCCAGTAGATTACTTATCTTGGCAGCATGAATCAACCAGCCTTCAGGCACCGAAACATCGGCTGTCGTTAAAATCCCGCTTCATATCGAGAAATGTTCCTCGTGTGCAAGACAGACTATATCGCTAATTAAAATCGGAAAACTGTAAGATATATCGTTTCTGTGTGAAGGGGTGTCAACAGATTGAAGCTGCAGCCTGTCAAAACATCACATTAGGACCCAGCGGAGCGAGCGGGCCGCGCTCTCCGCAATGATGCCTCGACTTCCTGCATCCTCCGCCGTCCAAATAACGGTTCTGCCGTTACAATCAAAGAAAATCGGCAAAAGCCTCACATACAACAAGGCGCGCTCTCCTCGAAAACTAGACGTACCTTGTGTGTCTTGTTCATCGAAGACTCTGTCCTTTAATCAACGCAAAGTCCTTTCGTTCGCGAATCCATTGTGTCCACGAGCCGTTTTAGCCCTCTTGATTTCCCCCCACGAGCTAGTGACGCGCCTCTCTCTCTCTCTCTCTCTCTCTCTCTCTCTCTCATACACACACACACTCCCTCTCTATATCCTTTTGCTCTTCTCTTCTATTCGCCGCTATAGAGCAATTGCAGGTTATTTAAACCCTTCAAGCACAACAAAATAGGTACAGTAGTAGCATAAAAAAAATGTAGTAGCATAAGCTGGCAGGACATTGACATTCATTCCTGTATCAAGTACTTATATCAATCTAGATCACTGTACTACTGCTGAAAATATTATTTTTAGATCTAGTAGTACAGCAAGTTAGAGATATCTTATAAAGCATGCCCTATAAGCTATCCATTCCCATTTTAATAAACTTCTTAATAACTATTGTCCACCTTTTGTTTATTTACTTCACCACCCATTTATTGTTTCTGTTCTGTATTTCAGTACTATGACTAATTATTGATAATAATAATGTGTACATGCAGTATAGCCTACTTAAATTTGGTGTGTGCCATAAGTGTACACACAAGAGAATTAATTTTATTTTATTTTTAAGCATTTTATATTGCTAGGCTAATTAAGTCGTCCTAGACCTATTTTGTTTTTGTAACAGCTTTGGTGACACTGATAGATAGATAGATAGATAGATAGATAGATAGATAGATAGATAGATAGATAGATAGATAGATAGATAGACTTGAGGCAAAAAAAAAAAAAACTCTTGTCAGTAACAGCTGTTACTACACGTGTCCTTTGAAACTCTGAATCAAACCACTGAAATGCACGAAGGGCTGCAAGACACACTGACCCATTTCAGTCATGTTTGGGTCTCCTGTAAGCAGCCGCAGGTGTGTAGAGGGCGACATCGTGTGGTGAGTCTTCAGATCATACCTATTGTGCAGACTGTAGCCAGGACACCGGTGTGGAATCCCACACCCTGGGGAGTCTTTGTTAAACGTCCAGCTTGTGATTGTGGAAACTGTGTCTGTGGGCGCTGAATATGAACTGAAGATGAAGTGGGACAGCCTTTTCAGCTCCATTTGGATTGCAATTTAACATGCTGCTGCAAAGAATTTTGAATTGAGGGATAAAGGAGATTTTTCCTCAGCCTGATGTTGCACACTGCAGACACAAAAAGATAGACAGATAATCTGTGACAATCTTGTTTGTAGGTTAGGAACGGTTTAGGGGCTATGAATCGGCTACCAAACATTAACACTGAACCACATACGATTTTTTATTTTATTTTAATTATCATTAAACATTTTAGATAAAAAATGATCCAGTTTCAGTTTGTGGATGATAATCTTACCTTAAAGACCCTTATCTGTAACTGGAATTGTACAAATATAGATATATTTTTGGAACAGCATCAACTATAGAGTAACAAATCTAGTTTATACTAAATAGCAATTAACATAGCAAGAAAAGGTTAATTTAACAATAGACCACATGTTCATTTACATAGTGGCACTCTCTCATTATGTTGCTGGAGACTGCAGAACAGTAGGAGCAGATGATTGAGACTTCTCTTGGGACTAGGAACAGCTGAACACTACACTTCCAATCTATTTGCTAACATCTGTGTGTTTGCGCAGCAGCACCTCTACTGCATATACAGTGCACTGCCTGCCATGGTGACCCATATTTCCTCTGATATTAATCTCACTGCAGCACTGGGCTTTTATGCATGGGTGCGTTCAGTGAGCTACGATCACACTACTGTAGCTATTGTTTGTGTGTTTGACATCGATCACACTCAAACACAATCCCAGTGAGCCCCCTCTAGACCCTGAACTGCTCAATTCTTTATCCCGACTAGCCTGGGAGTTTCATTCTTCTTTATTAAAAGTGGCCATTGACTGGGCTGGCTTGATTTGGTTTGTGTTTGGATTTTTTGTAGTTGTTAAACTGGACTAATATTTGTGTGCATGTGTGTTTTACTTATTGCCTTTTCTTCATAATCCTAGTTATACATCAGTGCAACTATACAGTTGTAATCAAATTAAAGTAATTACAATACACCGAATTTGATAAAATCTTATCTGTAAATGTACTAGTATATTAAAAATGATTGTGCCAATATATAATCTATTTATTTTTTGTATAGCACTGTCATAATTATTCCTCCCCTGTTCAGTTTTGCTGTTTTTAAGTATTTGTATGGTGGTGAACACAATTCAGCCTTGAATTAGCTGGAGCTGTTATAAACTAAGTCCATGTGTGTGTTGAACTTGAGTCAACAGAGCTCTCACAAAATCAATAGAGAAGAAGTTTTATAACATTAGAAAGTCTAAAGCTTCATGTAGGCCTGTAGCAATAATCAATATATAGACTTATCGCACAATATATATGTATATGACCTCAATCATTTTTGGTGTTGCAATATGTCGCCCATTATATTTACATAATAAACATAATTACTACTTGTAAGAAAATGTATATTTGTTTTTTTTATTATACTGTTTTTGTATTTACAAAAAGTTGTTAGCGTGACAGGCCTACATGAAGATTTCCAACACTAAAACTTCCAAGAGACACAGCAGGCAGCCTTATTCCAAAGCTTCAAATGTGTTGTACCCCTACGGTTAAAAAAGCAGATCTCTTCACAAAATGTTTGATCAACTGAAAAAATCCTGCATTGTACAACCAGACTTTTAAGATGCCTTGATGAAAAGACAGAGAAACAGATCAATGCAGAGCATAAAAACTCTAAACATGGCTTTCATGTTGAGGCATTTGGATGAATGCCATAAGAGCATGAAATGCCCTCTTAAACATACAAAAATTTATTTGGATGGATCTATGAAGTTCTGGATGTTTAATGTTTTATGATGTGACCAAACTGGAACTTTTCGGACTCACAGATCAGCAGTATTTCAGGATTGCTATCCCAATACATCCAAATCTGCTGATTGGTCTTAGGATGTCACTGAGTGGCCAGTTTAGACAGTTTATTTGTAATTCTAATTGAAAATACGTTTGGTTGAATCTGAAATTTTTTTTGTAAAAATGTAAAAACCAAAGATTATCAGTGATCTGAAAGCTTTTTCAGGCAAGTAATGGGCCCAGACAGCAGTAAGAGGTGACAGAAGCTTCACAAAGACTTTTAATTAGCATGTATTGGTGATTTTAAAGAATAAAGTATTCTGCAGCAAATTTGAGTTTTGGGGGTTAAAAAATGTAAAATATTAATGTTTAGAGCACAGTTCATTCTTATTTTTTAGGTTATTTATTTTTTTTTATTAATTATTTTTAAAAAAATTACTAATACCTCTGTTAAATTGTTTTCAAATAATTCTGATTGCTAAAATTTTGGTTGCAAATGTATTGAGGGGAGACTGTTATTGTTTGATGAATTTGTTTATTTCTAAACAATTTCTAACAATTTATTGAACGGCAAAAATGGAGCACATAGCCAACAGTAGTTTGATAAACAAGTAACAAAAACGCTGTCCCTTATGAAAATTAACCATGGTTTATTTTGTAGTAACCATGGTTTAAATATGGTTTTTGTAGTAAAACCATAGTAACTACAAATGAACCAGGGTTTAACCATAGTTTTTTATAGTGAAACCATAGTAACTATAAAATGAACCATAGTTTTATTACAGTAACCATAGTTAAAATATGGTTTTACTGCAGCCATGTAACCATGACTTATTTAATGGTTCTTCTGCAGTAAACATGTTGTAAAAACTTTTTTTCAGGAAAGTGGGATTAAGTGAGCTAAATTGTTCTGCCTGGTACAGAACTCATTCCATAATCATTTTCTATTCGTTGAATTCAATTGTAGTGCAATATAAAGTATCCATTTTGAGTTGTAAATGTGTTGTGGTTTATTATGCAAATTTAAAACACGAGTATATCAGTCCTTTTATATCTATATAAGTGTTTAAAATAATAATAATAATAATATATATATATTCTGGTAAGATCATTTGTCCGACTTTGATCGGTGCCGCAGCCGCCTTTCCATCACATACTTCGAAAGCCTTGATGACGACGCACTTTATTCTCATTGGTCAGATTATGTGATGACACGATGTGTGCTGCGTATTTTTTCATAAAAGTTCCTGTATGTAATCAATCTTTATATAGAATATCTGATATTAAAACAAAACATTAATGATGAAAATGATGATTAGGCAATATGGTAAATATATTCGTTTTGTATAAAAGTAAAAAACTGGTCAACCAGAGGCCGTTTTTTTAATGGATGTTGTGAGGCTTCACTACACTGAATAAACTGCCTATATTTGAAAAATGTCCTATAGGTAACTACAAAACAAAGATACACATAATGAATGTCATATTGCAATACATAACAGTCAAAACGGAAACCTATGTCCTACATGACGGCCGTCTCTTTACTCCTCCCCCGACTGCAAGGGGCTGCTCTCGCCAGCCGGTGGCAGGCTAGTGAAGCACGTTCGAGACGCACTACACTAGCCTGGCCAGAGCAGCCCCTTGCAGTCGGGGAAGGAGTAAAGACACAGCCGTCAAGTCGGATACTTATAGGTCTCCGTAGTGACTTTTATGTAATCCAATATGACGTTTATTATTTGTATCTTTGTTTTGTAGTTAGCTATAGGACATTTTTTAAATATAAGCAGTGTGGTGAAGCCTCTCACAACATCCATTAAAAACAGCCTCTGGTCGACTAGTTTTTTACTCTTATACAATACGAATATATATTTACCATATCGCCTAATCTTCATTTTCATCATTAATGTTTTGTT
>JAUCNO010000710.1:3464742-3484520 GCA_032353835.1 Enteromius viviparus | reverse complement strand
ACTGCAGCGCCTGACCTGTGCGACTGCTCTCGTTTTGCTCTCGCGGTACTTTGATGGCACATGTGATCGAAAGGCGGCTGCAGCGCCAAACAAAGTCGGACAAATGATCTTACCAGAATGCATTGTTTTGTGAGGCGGCAGCCGATTTCTTGCAGCGCCATGAAGTCGAACACACCTAAAGTGAATGTTGCGTGACTGTGACGTGTTTAAATGCGCGTGCGCCCTGAATACAGGTGTTCAAACGCTGCAGTGGAGGGAGTTGCCATGGAAACGGGGCACAACACTGTAGCTTCAAGTTGTGAATCTCCGTCTCTCGCTGCTGTTTTCACTGCTTTCAGGTGAGTTTAGTCCCCAAAATTACACAAATATCACATACGTGTTCCAGACACTTTTTTTTCCACGTAACTAGCATGTCTCTTTCGAATATTTACTTCGCAGAAATGTTTCAAAAAGAAAGTCTTCCCGTCTTCAAAAAGGTTCGCTATATCTCAACTGCAAACATGCAGCTCTGAAACTTAAGCTCTTGTTTATGAAAGTTTGGGCTTTTAATCGCATCTTTATGTGTATATGAGAGATTATGTTAGATTATGAAGTTGTTTAACTTATTTAGTCTAAAATTTGCGCTGTATAATGTTAATCGGCGAAGTCACTTAAATGGAGCACAAATTAAATTAATGTGACGTCAGTATAAATGTGCTTTGATCTTTCATGGTAAACAGATATTGATGTAAAAATGTTTTCTGCTTTCAGGAGTGATGATATAATCTTGCGTGTTATCTTTAATAAAGACAAATACTAGACAGAAAATATTTATATGTATATATTTATATTCATATAATTATGTTTTTTATATAGTAATATATATTTAATCTATAAACTTAACATATTTAATAAAATACATAAACATGTATTTATATATACAGTACATAACCTGCTGCCACAACGATGACAGCTGTGGTTAAATGCGATAAAACAAGCAAACTGAAAACAAAACGATAATCAGAAACACGTGTTTTATCAGAAAAGTTTCAAGAAAGTATTGTCTTTTGTTGTTAAAGCCACATCGTTTTATAAAACAAAAAACGTGGTTAATGCAGTCATGGTTATATGGTTAATTTTCGTACACGTACCCGACATGCCGTGTACCACTTCACGTTACATAGGCTACCTTCCTTGTCACAATGTAATGGTACTTCTGTGACTTACATTACATTTCTGACAACTTATGTTAAAATATGACTGTCAATTTGACATTGTCAATTTTATTCGAATGGACTATAAATCCACAGTTTTCTTCTGGTGTTCTGTCGGCTTCCTCTGTCTTTTCTTTTATCATTCATCACCCCTCATCACACAAGCTGACTTTTTCCTAAACCCCTCCTTAATGTGCTACTGCGCATTTTTTTCTGTTGAAAGTCTACGGATGATTGGGGTGTTTAAGTTCAAATGTGGTTTAACTTATATTTTCAAAAATACGTGACAAAATGTTGTAACCACAATATTGTTTTTGACCCAAACCAGAATGGGTGTTTTTTTTTTTATTTTGAGAAGTGCATGCTTGCTCCAAGGTAAATTATATTACTTATTACTAATTTTAACGTCATTAGTTTACTGATGAATTAGGTAAGTGTAGTTTCACTAATTAAAGTTATAATTAAACGTTAGGGGGATCTAGCTACTTATATATTTACTGCCACACATATATCATTACCTACACAGTTTCTCTATATAAATATTCATATTATTTATTGTACTGTAATACTTTTATCTTCTTGAGCCAGTAGAGGGCGTATGGAGCTAATACCCTGGTTTAATCTTCAGGCTAAAATATTTAAACATTTTTTAAAACAACATCTTATTTCTAGGCAATTTAAAAACAAGCATTTGTTTTGTAAAGACAAAGAATATGTGATGACACATGAAGCCCTGGTAAGCCTACAGTTTTTCCTCACTCAACTTACTTTATGCAATTCTTACTTCTTTAAATTTATGCACCAGATGTTAATATCTTTAATATATTAATATTTAATTCATTATTTTTATGGGAAATATTAACTAAATTCAGAAATTAAACAGTGTACAGATTCATTAAATGAACATGATGTGATACTGATTTCTACATCTTATCAGTTAAATAAAGCCCACAGTTTTACTTTATTTTGGTTTGCAAAGTTTTCCCCTTCCCCAAAGAAGTCAGTGTTTTAAAGTGAAAGTGAGTACATGGATCCAGTTAGCAGTTCAGATATTCAAGCCCCCCACTACGGAAGCCTCTGCATACCTCATGATACAATGGGCCTGTTGTATCCTACAGGACTACCACCTTCACCACCTAGCACCTTTACTATTTCAGTGCACTCCGCAGCAAGAGAGCGTCTCTCCTTATCTGAAGCTCCACAAAAAGGGTTATGCATTTCAAGAGTTTTAAACATTTAAAACCAAATATGTTCACAGGAACAACTCTCAGTGTTCAAGTCTGCTTGCGGATTATACTATGCTCGACAGCTCAGATGATCGATGATTTCAACAGATGTGAAGTTTCGGGAATCAACCAACACAATGAGTCTTGACCTGG
Source organism: Enteromius viviparus (assembly GCA_032353835.1). Classification (NCBI taxonomy): domain Eukaryota; kingdom Metazoa; phylum Chordata; class Actinopteri; order Cypriniformes; family Cyprinidae; genus Enteromius; species Enteromius viviparus. The sequence goes on along the minus strand of JAUCNO010000710.1, from coordinate 3,481,948 downwards.
ACATTCACCAGTGGATCGTTTGGATTATCAGTGGAATATTACACACATCATCTGGCAGTGCAATGATTTAAAGACTTTGTCATCGAGTACCTCAAGGCTGCACCAGGTTAGTACACACAAGCTTCAGAACATGCAGTTTTTCCTAACATCCTTTGCTCAAAGCATATCTTACTCAGTAGAGTTTGTTTAGTGGTATAAAAAACTACTTTTATTACAACAACATGAAAAAAAACACCAATAAGTATCAGACATTTCTGAGATTTTCTTTAATCTTTCCTTTTAGTCAAAACAACTGTAACAGGTGCAAGCTGTGCTTCATTCAAGTCCATTGGGCAGTCAGGGACGAGTCAAGATCACTTCTGACAAACATAAGGTCGACCACTTAACATGCTTTATTTCAGCATTCAAAATAATTAAAAACATCTCAAATTATTATACATATACAAAATAGGTACAGATCCTCTTGTTTTAACCCCCCTATGGTGTGCTTCTCTCGTCATTTTAGGACTTTTCTATTTGATTGACTGTTTTATGCTTTAAAAAAAACCTGGGTGGGAAAAAAATCCTGCTTACAGAAGGATGGGAAAGAAATGGGGATATAGCTGGAAGCAACTGGACAACATTGGGGTGTTTTGTAAAGAAACCAAAAGACAACAACCAAAAAGTGTCAAAAGGTGTTTGGAAAATAACAACAGACTCCACCTGCTTATTCTACACTCGAAAAGACTGCGTGCATCACAGCTACAGTATGCTTCTTAACAAAAGCTCTGCTGTCTGGCTCTTAGCTTACACTTCAGAAAGAGAGGCATCTGTTACAACTGGGCAGCAAGATGTTAGGATTTCTTTAGCACCAAAGGCCCTGTGAGCAAAAGCAACGAACAATACAATACTTTTAGAAAAAAGCAAAACTCTAGAACTCCTTGCTGACAGGACCTCATGAGGAAATAGCACCTTTACAGCTGTCACTTGATCCTTTAATCATACTTCTGCCAAGTAAAATCCTGACCTGGTGTTGGTCAACACTGGGAATTGCAGGTTTCTTTTTTGAGGTAGCCATAAGACATCAAAACAAAGTTGAACCCCTGTCTCTACTAGATGTACTTTGTGTGACTCTTGAGAGGAACGTTGGCATTCGGCACCCGGTGGTCCTAATGGGTATAACACAAAGACACTTAAATGTCATTTTACAGATTTATTTAACACCTGAACATGGTACAAAGCATTTGGTTTTGCTCTTTCATTGTCCTTCCTCAGTGGTTGAAAAAAAGTCACTTGCATCAGTGATGTTTCTTTAAAACTCCAGGGGGATTTTACACGTTATAAGCATATATTATTTTCTTGTTGTCAGTGAAACAAATGAGTCTTCTAAAGTGTCCTCAGTGTGGATGGTGACAAAATAGTGGTCCAAAAAAGCCTGATAACACACAACCACTGTCTTCTGAAGCGCAGGTCTAAGCAAGTGGACCATTTGGACAGCCAAATTGAATTCTAGGGTTTGACTTTAATGCATAGAAAAGATTTTAGAGAGATGATTGCTAGAAAAAAACACACACGCACACAAACAATCTCAAGTCCAGATTTCTTTTTTACAAGAAGCAGACTGGGCCAACTTCAATGCCAAATTCCTGATTAGGTGCACCAACGTCCATAGGGGCGATGTCAATAATAGGCAGACGGGATGTTTTCGTTGTTTTGTAGTCGATGACTGTCTTGCCCCATGCACCGGTGTGCGACTGGAGAGATGGGAAGAAGAACAGGGATAGAGTTAGAGCCTATACAAAACCATTGCTATAGTATGAAACATTTATGTTGCTAAATTAGCAATCGCTTTCTGCTTTTATTCTCATATAGAAGTTAATTCAGATAACAGCTACTGCTATAACCACATTTAAATCATGTTTGATGTCATTTTAACAGTTTATCTTGTTTTAGCTCCCACATTCAAATTAATTGTACTGTTGCAGTATTACGACTGTGTGATGGTTACATCAAAAACAAATAAAGATGGAGAACTCACCGTGCAACCATCCTCAGTGACACTGTATGTGAAGCGGCTGTTGCCCTCTGCTCTGATCTCGATCTCGTTGGAGCCCTGGAGCAGAAGAGCCTTCTTCAGGTTGCCAGAAGCCTGGTCCATGTATGCAATGCTGTTCTTGCAGTGGTATGTGATATTCTGGGAGGCCTCAGTGGACATAAGGCGCAGGAAGGTGAGCTGAATGTTGACATCCTCAACCTTGGAGCCCTCGCTGCCATACTCGAACTGTAGGTTTTGAGAGGAAAGCACAGGAAAATTAGCAAATAAAATAAACAGACATATGAGTACAAAGTCCATTATGCTTTTCAGCGTAGTTGACATCCTCACCTGGAAGCCATCGGTCATGGCCTCTCCGAACCAGACGTGCTTCTTCTCCTTTATGTTCTTGCTTGTGTACCAGTTCTTTTTGGGAATGGAAGACTCAGCTGGGTAGACGCAGGTCTCGCCAGTTTCCATGTTGCAGTAGACCTTGATGGCATCCTGGTTGCAGCCCTGGTCAGGGTCAATCCAGTACTCTCCTGTGTTTTATTTTTGAGAAGGATACGATTAGTCCATGCATGGACATGCAGGGTTAGAAATATAAAAGGATGTTTAAATTTTAGGAATTTAGTGCAATAGAGAAAGAGAACGTACCGCTCTTCCAGTCTGGGTGGCACATCTTCAGGTCACGGCAAGTGCGTGCGGGATTCTTCTTGGTGCCATCTGGGCTGATGATGCTCTCGATCTGTTGGCTCAAGGACTTGAGGGTGGTGTCCACCTCGAGGTCACGGTCGCGCATCACATTGGCATCGTCAGCACGGTATGAGCGGAAGGGATCAGGGGCCTTCTCCTGTGGCTGGGCAATGAAGCCGATATCAAATCCACCACCAGAAGGTCCAGGAGGTCCAGGGAGTCCGGGAGGTCCAGGAGGTCCCTATAACACAGAGCAAAACAAATATGGAGGGTTATTAAGTGTATATTTTGTTTAACTGGTTCACAGTAATTTAGAAAAGGAAAGAATCACCCACAGATGGTCCAATTTCTCCACTGCGACCACGGGGTCCAGGAGGTCCAATGGGTCCAGGAAGTCCGCTCATACCATCCTTACCAGAGGGTCCAGCAGATCCAGCAGGTCCCTATTAATACCAAAGGAAGATGAACAGAATGAACTCCAAAACATACTCAGGCAACCAAGTATATGTTTAAATTTGTGATCAAAGCAGATAAATTATGGAAGTACAAATGTGCAGCAAAATGTTATAATAATTGTAAATATTTTGTAATAATGCATACTCTAGGTCCACCAGGTCCAGAAGCTCCAGCAGGTCCAGGCTCTCCAGAGGGTCCCTGAGAACAAGAATAAAAGACATTAAACAGGATTCAAGCTACAGATATTATATTTGAGATTTATACTCTAAATTCCATAAGAGTCATTTACAGGAGGTCCTGGGGGTCCCTGCATTCCGGTAAATCCTCTGTGTCCCTTCATGCCTCTCTCACCAGCCTCACCAGTCTCACCCTTGTCTCCACGAGCTCCAGCAGGTCCCTGGATAAAGTCATTACACCTCAGATGACAATACAGTGTATATCACGAAAGGAGCTACATGTAGAGACTCCAGTTTGGCAATTATTTCGAGGTTTGAGTCGGGACTTACAGATGGTCCACGGGGACCAGCAGGGCCAACAGCACCAGCGGGACCAGCTGGGCCCTAAGAAGAAACAAATCATATGATTTACAAAACTTCAATGGATTTTTACGCCATCAACAGTCGATTTCCTTTTTGGAGATGAGACACTTACAGACTCTCCACGATCACCAGTCTTTCCAGCAGGGCCAATGGGTCCAGGAGCACCAGGAGGCCCAGGAGCACCGGGGGTACCAGAAGCGCCAGTCTCACCACGGTCACCCTAGGTCAGGAGCAGAAGAACACAATCTCAGTCACAAAGCCTAATGGTTGGTGTAGGGGTTTGAAACTATGAAGACTGCAGCTCACCTTGGGGCCAGCAGCACCATCACGTCCAGCAGAGCCCTCATTACCTGGAGTACCCTAATGTAAAGCAAATTCACAGATGTCAACACGGAATGGTTTCATTTATGTAGGTAAGTACTGGTATAAAGGTGTATATCCTCACCTCACGACCAGGCTCACCAGGAGGTCCAGCCAATCCAGGGGGTCCCATGGGTCCAGGAGGTCCACGCTCACCAGAGGGACCAGATGGTCCTTGTTTGCCAGGCTCTCCCTAAATGGCATGATGAAGACAATAATGAAAGCTATACCATGGTGGATGCTTAAGATGCATCAAGATAAACACTTGAAAGTAGATACTAGTTGAATAAAACAACCATAGCCCATGATTGTCTGGAAGTACACAAAAGAGTTGCATGCATCAGAGAGAGTAAAACAAGGGAGAAAGAACACTCACAGATGGGCCGTTGAGACCAGGGAAACCACGCTCGCCTCTCTGGCCAGGAAGACCAACAATACCACGCTGACCAGCGATACCTTGAGGTCCAGGGATACCAGCAGAGCCCTGCAAAAGACATATTCATGGAATATTAGTGATTTAATATAGGATGTACATCACAGTGTGTATTTTCTTTTTACTAGAAATTGTTACCGCTAAATAACTACCAGTCTATACTAGCGTGGACATCAGACTATGGACAGGAAGACAGAGGATGAATCGTATTTTCCTCTAGCAGAGAATGAACCAGACAACCAATGGTCTTAGAATTGGACTAATACCAATAATCAATTAAATAACTACCACTTATGGTAGACAGAAAACCGAAGCACAAGTTATAAATTGGATGTAAGATAAATATGAAAATTAAGACATATAAAACAAAACTAATCCATAAACTAAGAAAAGAATACAAATATCCAAATATTTTTAAACCATGTTGTCTTTTTTGGTGTGGATGACTTATCTTTATTTATGACTTATTAAGAAACTGAGAGGCCAGTAATAATATATTTACTGTTTACTGATCACTGTGCAAGATGAACTATATTAAAGCATGTCTGTAGTTTGCCAAAAGGTGTCACATTTGGCCAGTTAAGATGTTGGAAAAGATTTTGTGGGCAAATGAGACCAAAGGCAATATTTTGTGCATATATAACACTGCCAGTATGAGGATTTGAGAGAACTGGTTAAGGCATCCTAATAATTTTACAAGACACTGCAGTAGATTCCCTAGTAATCTGGTTATGGTCATGTATTTGACAAGGCCAAAGATAAAGCAATAGTTTTAAAGATTTTCATAGACTTACGGAAGGTCCCTCAGCTCCAGGATTTCCTTTCTCACCAGGGGGACCAGGTGGTCCAGCAGCACCAACCTCACCAGTGCGCCCAGCAGGTCCGGTCTCACCACGGTTACCTTTCTGGCCCTCCTTACCAGGGACTCCAGAAGGTCCAGGGGGTCCAGCGTTTCCCTAGGACAAAAAGCATTTAGAGAACCATTGTTAATTATGGAAGAGGATCACTGTCACTACTTTGATCTTTTAATTAGTACTATCTATATCAGTGTTGTAGATTCTTACAGAAGGGCCGGGAGGTCCAACACGGCCAGCAGCACCAGGGAAGCCAGTAGCACCCTTAACAAAAATGTTAAAATGGATTAGCTCAATAGTACCAGTGTAATTTTTAATTGTGGCAAGTACAAACAGAACACCCAAAAATATCAAATTAAGGACGTCATACTCACAGGAGGACCAGCAGCACCACGGGCACCCTTGGGTCCAGTAGCACCAACAGGACCCTGTATAGCACAAATCATTTTGATTATTAATGTGTGTATCAACATTAGTAAAGAAACTATGATTATGTGGGTCAAACATTATAAAACTAGCACAAGTCTGTTTAGGGTGAGAAGATCATCTCAGAAAATCACACCTGAGGTCCGGGGGCACCAGTTGCTCCGGCAGCTCCTGGAGCACCACCATCACCCTTAGCACCATTGTCTCCAGGCTCTCCCTTAGCACCAGGCAGACCATCCGCACCCTGTTGGACAGAAATGAGATGTTTGAAATAAGAACTGGTATGTTATAATTAAAGATTTTACAAGAATATATATACTAGAGTTTGTTACTCACAGGAGGTCCAGCAAATCCAGCGGGTCCGGGAGGACCAGTCTCTCCACGCTCACCCTATTTGTAATTGAAGAAAAGGTGATGCCATCAGATCATTTTAATGGTCAGTTTCATGTTATATATGTGTGCATTTTAAAGTCAAGCATTATGCTTACAGGTGGTCCACGGGCACCATTAGGTCCAACAAGTCCAGGAGCACCAGTCTCTCCCTATTTTAAAATACATAATAATAGAACATAGTTTAATACGTTTTTCAGGTTTGTGAGATGGATACATGATGGATATATGGAATCTAGCTCAGAAGACACTAACCTTGTCACCAGGAGCTCCAGCAGGTCCAGGAGGTCCAATTGGTCCAGTCATACCACGGATGCCATCTTTACCAGGGACACCATCAGCACCCTTGCCACCTTGGTCACCCTGGAATAAGAGATTATCATGAGTTTTGAGAGTTTGCTCTATTCAGTTCAGTTGGTCAGTTTGCTGTGCATTAGTACTTTTCTTGTCAGGTGCATCATTAGTACTCACTCTGTCACCCTTGAGACCTGGCAGACCAGCAGCACCACGCTCGCCGGGCATTCCTTGAAGTCCGGGAGGACCCTGAGCGCCAGGGGCACCTGGGATACCAGCATCACCCTAAGGGAGCAAGAAAAGTTCATCTTAATGCTATTGTTCACTTCAGGAATTGGATTTACATTGAAGATTTTGCTGATCGCCCTAAATGTGTGTTATAACATCAAGGACAGGTGAGACCCACCTTGGCACCATCGTTACCGGCTGAACCAGGAGAACCACGACCACCAGCAGGACCAGCAGCGCCAGGGGCACCACGCTCACCAGGGAATCCTCTGTCGCCCTGGGTAGAAAGTATCAACAGATATCATCAGTTCTTGTCCATCTCTCATCTCTACAACTCCAGTCAGCTTTATGGACTATGTTGCTATTTGGTGATCTTGCTGTAAATACTCACTCTAGATCCAGCAGGTCCAGGAGCTCCAGCCTCTCCAGGAACACCCTGTAATACGCCAAGAAGGCAAATAAGTATTGTATCACCTGGCCTTTTATTTTCAATGAGGGTTTTTAAGGGACTTAATTACTGTTGCCCATAGCCCAAACTCCACGATTAAGTGTCCTTTAAGCCTAAGTATCCTTGCAAGCATTGCTACACCATAAATTCCCTCTAATTATTTTATAAAATAAGTGCACAGCCTTACGTTTATACAAAATAAACAGCAGTTACATATCAACACATTGGCTATCAACTTACCTGCTCACCAGACTTGCCAGGTTCACCAGTAGCACCCTGAGGTCCTGGCAGACCCTGTCATTCAGATGCACAACAAAGAGATGAGCACACCAATGCCAATGTAACCAAAGATACTGTGCTTTGGGTAAGATGAGAAACTCACTCACCTGGAATCCAGGAGGACCAGCAGGTCCCTGTTCACCTCTTTCACCAGAAGGCCCCTATTCATAAAAAAATATCATTAGACACTATAGCCAAAGAGGTTCATTAGAGTAACTCTATTCAGTGTTAAAGAGAGCATTATAATTTAACAAATTGAAGCTGAAGATGTAGTTTAATGCTAGCCAATATATATATATATAAACATTTTGATAGTTTGTATGATGGATTAGAAAGACCATGAGCCTTAAATTAAATGATAGGAAACCATATGGCAGGTGCCTTATGGAATCCTAAAGTGCCACTTACAGCAGGTCCAGGAGCACCAGGGGCACCAACATCACCATCCTTACCGGGAGCACCCTACAGTTAAATACAAAAAACAACAATAAGCAACATATTTCAACACTACGAAAATAAACAAGCTTGGCTGTGGTGTGGAAAACAAAAGCTAAAGCTACTTACAGTGGCACCAACAGCACCCATCACACCTCTCTCACCGGGTTTGCCACCCTCACCCTGTACAGGAGCAGAAGGAAACATCAAACTTAGAAAATGCTAAGGAACAATTACACATGGAAACTGAGCTCAAAAGTTTCTTATACATAGACAGTAAACTGGTGCGGATTGTCTGTAAATTGGCTATACAGTGAGCATATTGACTTTTTAAAAAGAGTAATCACTCACAGCAGCACCCTTAGGTCCAGGGAATCCCATGACACCAGGCTGACCTCTGGCTCCAACGGGGCCAGGTGGTCCAGGGCGGCCATCTTGTCCAGGAGAACCCTGTCAAAAATAAATGAAAAAGTCCTGTGAGTTTACCCACCCTGTATGAATAACTGGAGATGCAATGTGTGCTTTTTTGACTGAACTGTAATAGAGCATTTTAGCAAGAGTTTTAATGGAAATTAGTATGTACAGTATGGGAACAGAGTGAACGTGGAGCTGATGGTTTGTCTTAACATTCTGGAGAATTGTGTGGGCACTTACAGAAGGTCCGGTCTTTCCATCAGGTCCAGGGCTGCCAGGGCTACCAGTCATACCCTGTTATGAGAATGAAGATAGAGGGGGTCACTGGCACATTAAAACACAAACAGTACAACCAAATGGTGTGTAGCATTGCTACTGATGTTAGCATTCTCACCTTAGATCCTGGCATACCAGGTTCACCATTGCGGCCAGGCTCACCAGTGGCACCCTTAGGTCCAACAACTCCAGGGCCTCCACGCTCACCAGGGGCACCCTGTTATTAGCATTACATTTATCATGATCACTATGTATCGTTGGTGAACTATTGTGTATGAATACAATACTATCATAATCAGAATTTTCGGCATAATTGCTAACTTGAAAATTATGTTTTCGTAGACTCACCTTAGGACCTGAAGATCCATCAGCACCAGGGAAACCACGAGCACCAGGAGCACCCTGCACAAAAAGGGTGTAACTGTTATGGTCAGGGCCACTTTAAGGTTGTTAAAAATAGAGAAGTTTTGTTGTGGGTACATACACGTTCACCAGGGGGCCCACGGACACCACCAGCACCGGGCTCACCACGAGCTCCTCTCTTGCCTTCCTCACCAGGGGGGCCAGGGGGACCCTGAACTCCTTGGGCACCCTGGGTAAGCACACAAGAAATAGAAGATAGTTAGAAATGATTGTTTCTTTGTGAAAAATCTGTACTTTTTTTCTTTTTTTGCTGTAGAATGTTATATCCAAAAATTTTTTAGTTTATACTTACAGCCTCTCCCTTAGCACCAGCCTCTCCTTTGGAACCAGGGGCACCGACCTCACCCTGTGAAACGAACAAAAACAGTCATGGAGATGTAGGCAGAATAGCCTCTAAAAAAACAAAAAAAAAGTGAATGTCTAAAATAATTATATTATGTGTAAAAAAATGTAGCTTAACACCTGAGAAGAAATGGACACTTACGGTGTTACCCTTAGGGCCAGGGGCACCAGCAGCTCCAGCTGGTCCAGGAGGACCACGAGGTCCAGGGAAACCAGGAGCACCAGCAATACCAGGAGCGCCCTATAGATGGCAGCAGAAGAAAACAAATACGTGGCTGTTGATACTGTATACTAACACAACATGAGGATGTCCTTTTGACCTGAATTTGGACTTTTATCAAGCAAAAGAGCATTTGTTGATCAAGATTAGGACAATACTTACAGGACCACCCTTAGCACCAGGGGCACCATCAGCTCCATTGTTACCCTACAACATAAAGAAATGCAAAACGGACAAGGTGGTCAATACTGAAAGGCGCAAATAACTGAGATTTAAGATTAAAAACATTTAGAAGATATGATAAATAAAAAGATTGACTCACAGCGGGTCCAGCAGCACCAGCAGGTCCAGGGTTTCCAGGCTCACCACGGGCTCCCTGAGGTCCCTCTGCACCACGGCTTCCCTGAGCACCAACCTCTCCCTGGAGAAAGCAAAGAGTAAGGGTGAGATGTGCCAACAAAACACATATAAAGTGCCACAAGGGTCATCTCAACCCTTAATGTAAAATGCAGCATGGCGTATTTCTATTATGCTAGAGGAGAAGTTTGTTTGTCAGCTTTGACCTACTAATACATTTACCATGAATTAATTATATTGGCCTAATTAATTGAGATGATTGACAGCTGCCAAGAACATCTGGCTCCATCAGTGCCACCTTGTGGTACTCTAGCTCCGGTTTGGTTTGATTTGGAATTTGAGTATGTCTGATCATGTGAACAAATTTAAAAGTATTTTTTTACCTTAGCTCCTGGGCCACCAGGGAATCCTGGGGGACCAGCGGGGCCAGTTGGGCCCTAAAAAAAGAGAGAGAAAATAAATTATAGTTAGCTTAAGTTACCTTTTTTTTACTCATATTTCATTACTTGTATAAAAAAGGCTACTTACAGGAGGACCAGCAGCTCCAGCGGCACCATCGTTACCACGAGCACCCTAAAAAATATAAAAACAAAAACCATTATTAATTGGAACTTATTCATTATTAATATTAATTTGCGCACAGTTAGGTAAATGCTGTGTTTTATTTTTGAGGGATGATCTCAACCCATTTAAAATGATTCAAAAAGTGCAGTACTGTATGTCTTTTCAGAATGATGTTACGCTACCGTGAAACTCTCAATATACATGTATGTCCTTTATTTGCAAAGTACCCATGTCATATCTAAATATAACATATTAATACTTCAACATAAGTAATATATTACAATATTAATCAAGTTTATGCTTAAAAGGTTACTTACAGCAGCACCAGGAGGACCAGAACGGCCTCTCTCACCAGGCAGACCACGAGGACCCTGGAAAACAGAGTTACATTAGAAAAGATCCACAAATGTAGATGTTGAGAAAAAGGATGAAAGCTATGGTTATTCAGTGTGAATTAATGCTATTTCTTACCATAGCTCCAGGAGTTCCGTTCTCGCCAGAGGCACCAGGCTCACCCTAATGGAGAAAGAAGCATGTTAAGTGGCCTGCTTACTTTGAACATCAGGTTTAAAGTGTGATATTGATTTTAATTCTGACTTTACCTTAGGTCCAGCAGGGCCAGTATCTCCCTTAGCTCCATCTAGACCGCTGAATCCCTGAGGTGCACATAAAGATTTGAGTAATGTGGACATAAGTTGACATTCATCAAACAAGAGCAATCACTTCCTAGATGTAGAGAACTCACTCTGTGTCCCTTGATGCCTGGAAGTCCAGGGGTTCCGGGGAATCCACGGGCACCCTAGATACAATGAGAAAGATGCTACAGTCAAAGGTCTCTCATACACTATAATACTACTAATTAATAAAATGCAATCATAAGAAATCCTGTGAAGAACCATTTTGGCAACACTCACCTGTGGGCCAGAGGGTCCGCGCTCACCAGGGCGACCGGGTTTGCCAGACTCACCCTACAGTGTCAGAGAGAAACAGATGAGAAAATGGAAATAAACTGAATAAAAGGATAAGGAATTATTTAAACCCTAAAGTCTTTTTAGAAGGAATTAAGAGAAATGTTTTCTATTTCACGGTCTCTTTATATGTTTCTGTTTGTCGCTGATAAATACAACACTTGATTTACTGAAATCTTAGTTGAAGCATTTTACAGTACTCTGATTGGAGTAAATTGCTCAAATTAATCTTTTATCTTTTTAAACTAAAATGCAAAAATGCAGTGGTTGTGTAGATAACTTACATCCTCTCCGTTCTTTCCAGGGGGACCAGCTGCACCGCGGGGACCCATTGCACCCTAAACCAGGAAAGCAGCAGAAAAAAAATCTAGGTTAGGAAAAAACATTTGTATGTATGCGTTTCCCATTGTGAGTGAGTCACACTTTGGCAGGGTGTATTATCCAGAAGAAAACAAGTCAAATCGATTCAGATGTCTTTTCGCTTGCCAGTATGTTATACATATGCACAGACCGGATGTCATGCATCCACTCAGTGGAGAAAAAAAATCTAGGTGGCAAAAGATTCATGAACAATGTACCATTTTGACCTCATTTGACCCAAATAGGTCAAACTGGTGCCACATACGTAAGAGTAATATTAATTTGGTTACATGTAAGCAGGTACAGTTACCTCAGATTTCTAGAGTTTAACTGGTTACTCATTTTAAACAGTCAGTAGAGAAGAGGCCATTTTGTTGTGCTATTTACTAAGAAAAAGGCTGTATGTTTGAGCTGATGAGTGCAGAGGTAATTTGTTTAGATACTCACAGGAGCACCAGCCTCACCAGGCTCACCAGGGGGACCAGTAAATCCTTGGGGTCCCTGTAGAGGAGGACAAAGGGCAGAAATTACAAGAAGCACAAACCTGACGAACGCAGTGCTATTAAATGTTAAAACAAGCCCATAGGAAATATGCAGTAGCTCAATTTACTTTCTCTGTGAATCTAATTTAAATGAATCTATTTAGATATTTTCTTTGCAGTCATAAAATTAATTTCATAATAATACATTTGAAAAAACAAATTATTTTAAGAAAATGATACAACTGTACTGTGTATATTTATCTCCAGCTGCATGGTGCATATTTGTCTTAAAATATTATCTTGTTTTAAGCTACTTTAATTATGACTTGCAATATGCAACTGGTTTAAAATATATGTTGTTTTCTAATAACTGTTAGGGAGTACTCACAGCAGATCCAGGAGGTCCAGGGGGTCCACGGGGGCCCATAGGTCCCTGTAAAAAAAGAGGCAAAAAAGATACTGTAAGTTACCCTGAAAAAGTAACAACTGATACATATGTTTTTCATAGAACATTTAGTTTACAGCTACATGCTACAGACCTTCATATGCCTGTATGCCATAGATTTATATTAAACTAATCATGTGTTTGTGGAGCAGCAGCATATATGATGCTGACTGATAATTAAGAGCTGAATGGTGATTATACAGCGAGACAAAGTGTTTGCATCACACATATGTACTGTATGTGCACGTGTGTATATGAATGTTAGCATATCTGCTTTTTTACCATGGGGCCTGGGACGGCCATTGCTCCTCCGGATTTCTCATCAAATCCACCAGACATCTGAGGAGAAAAGTTCTGTGGAGGGGCAAAGAGAAAAAGCAAAGACCTTGTCAGTCAAAAGATGAGATGAGAGGCCCTTAGAACAATCTCTGCTCATCTCAGCATAGGACAGGAAGAAGCATAGCTGAACTTATCTAGCTCATGCCCAGGCTTCTCTTGAGCTTAATCAAAACCTTTGCATGCCTGAGTGCAACTGTGGCTACTGCCCTGAGGGTGCTGTCCACTTAAATGGTGCTGAAATGTGTCAGCCCTGTGACCTAAAGGTCTTTTAAGTGTGATCTGATTTCAAATTACGACCTAGAACCAATCTTGAAATTTTGCACCTAGCCTAAAGCCACACCTTTCACTCATCTGTTGGAGAAAAGTAGTATTTTCCCTCTTTAGGGTGAGATACTTACTCCACCAAGGCCAGGAGGTCCAGGGGGGCCTGGGGGCCCAGGAAGACCAGGCTGTCCAGGGATGCCGTCATTGCCGGGAGGGCCAGGAAGACCCTGTTTGAGATCAAGGGAAAAGAAAATTAGGATTTAGGTCAATGAGGCAGATGCAACACTATGGTATAGACAGGTTTGTACACTCAGAGCAGTTCACATCAAAGCCTTTACAGTTCAAAATGATGCACCACATCAATAGATCAGTATTTTGTAGAGGTATAATTGTTACTGTTAAATAATACTGTTGTCTGTTTATATTAAATACAGACCAAAACATCTCTCACATCACAAATGTTCAAAGCACCCCAAATACCATAAAACAATACAAAATGAGTCAGCAGCATGTGCAGTAGCAAGTAATATTTTTGTATCTTTAATGTTATGAAAACATGTCAGAATTTATTAATATCAGTTATGCCTCTGAACTTTCTGTTTTATTACAATTGCTTGATTACTTATGAGCTTTGTCTCAGTTTACCTTTGTCTATGTCATAACAAAATATAGTATATATATATATAAATAATCAACTCAGATAAGCTATAAAAACTAGTTTATTATTACCCTATAAGAAAAGAACAAACGTTTTATGCCATTTTAATGGCTGCTGATTTAGATGTATGTTTTTTGTTCTCCAAGAGCTTCAAGATGTTCAGCAACTACACAAAATTCTTGATTAAGCAATAAACAGATGCATAGAAAGAGGGAAATAGAAACCTACCCTTTCACCCTTCTCACCAGCAGGACCTCTTGGTCCCTAAAAGAGAATAGGGATTATAAGGATTTGTTTTCCTACAAAGACAGCAAAAGAACTCGCTTCAAATGAGGCCTTTAGTAAGTTATGCTTATTCATATAAGCCATTTATAAAGACCCTTCCATGAAACAATGAACTAAAAAACTTAATTTAAGGAATAGCTGATAAAGGTAAAACAACATTTACCTCAACACTGGGCTCCTGGTATTCTATAAAAATGAGGAGAATGAAAAAACAAAAATTAAAACCATATAAAAATAGAAAATAATCAGATGCCTCTTTTGGTTTGTAAACGTTTATAGCACTAAAATGATAACCTAACCATCAGCCTAACAAATGAGTCTGTGGTTTCCCCCAATTAGATCTGAGGCCTTGCACTTGATTTAGGCCTACTACACCAAGAGCGAAACCCCAAATTAATCCAGTGAGTGACCATAAGGCCGGAAGCTTGAAGATCACATTTTAAAATCCAATGGGGAGTGAAAGTTGTGGCTCCATATGAATTTTCCCTGACATTTTAAATGGGATCATGTGGGGTGGTTCTGTTTGCCCAAGGTAAGAAAAAGCGGGGCGTGAGAATCAAGGCGTCGTACCGTCTGGGCAGACGGGGCAGCACTCGTCGTGGGGAATCACTGGGTTGGGGCAGTCGGTCGTGTCCTCGCAGATCACCTCGTCGCACATAACGGTGCCGCTGTCGCACACGCAGATTTGACATGGCTCTGGTTTCCAGACGTCCCTGTCATTATAGACCTGGCCGTCCAATGTGCAGCTGCCGCCTGTGCCTACGGGAATAAAGAGAGAAATAGTTGCATGAGCATGAACACAAAAATGTTATTGGAGTGTTCTTATAGAATCCTAACGTTAGATGCTCATGTCTAATATAGGTAAGTTATTTTCTTGATTACTGACGTATGCATGAAGTTATTTCGGTAACGGAAGGTGTGAAATGCTTATAAGGCACTTTTTTGTTGCGTATAAATAATGATAAAATGCTTACAATCGCACAAGGGAAATGGTTCGGTGTTATAACGTTATTGAAATGCGGCCATCTTTTGATAATTTAGTTTTGTAAGCGTTTCCCGTATTCGTAGGAAACGCACACCTTTACTTTTGCTTGAAAGTGTTTGGTTTGAAATTCGCCCCTAGGTGGCGCAGTGCCGTCATGCCCAGATTCCATTCTCCAGAGGGAAAAGCATGAGAGAAAATCTCCACGTCTGCTGAAGCTGACCGTCCATCATGAAGTAATTGAAAACTGTCGGCTTGGCAACGACTAACGTTTTCCTTCAGTGGAAAGTCTGCAGAGTCCGCATGTGTTTTCAATCATCACAACAGAGGGGGGAAAAAGTGAAAGGCATGGGGCGGGGGGATTGTCAAAATATGATGTCATTGCACATTTAACCACTAAGTGGCGCTGTGATACTGCTTAAAATACTCGAGCGCTTCTACAGGTCAAATTATGGGTCTGGAATATGAATTAAAAGCAAACCTTACTTTTAAACTATTTACAAGTCCTTATTTTCTACCAGAAAATGACTTTCCTTCAGATAATCAAGTAGTTTTGGTTTTTATTTAGTTAGCAGCCTCAGCTATTCAGTTTGGAAACATGCTGATCCAAGAATGAGATCATCACACCCTCTCTCTCTCTTTTTTTTTGGTATGGGGAAAACTTTTTTAATGGATGTCGCCTGTATCCAGAATTGTTTTTTTCTTTGCTGTGATTGCACATTTTAAATCTAAGTTGCTTGTTTTTTCCCGAAAATTTTAAATTCTTTCACTACCCAATTACTTTATACCTGCACGTTTTCCCTTAAAGTTTTAAGATTTTAGTTAATCCGTTTAAAAGCAGTACTGAACCTGTCCTGGGCTATTTGCTCTCTCTGTGTCTGCTTTTCTCTTTTAGCAGCTGTTCAGGATAACTCATTGCGCGTGGAGGAGAGTCTCCAAACCTGTGCCAACTTGTCTCCAAAGGCTCGCGCAAGCAGAGCGTGAAAAGGCCCAGTGGGTCTAATGCACATCCAGACTGAACAGACCCTCTTCTCCCAATCGTCTATGCTCAAGGCTACAGGAAAATGTCTGTATAACTTGTTCAGTCCTGAGAGAACAATTTCTCTCTGCAGCATCACGAAATAGCCTCCCTGTTTCACTTTTGCACCCACTAATCTCCAGCGAAAGCATGAAAAGTTGTATAAAATGATACTTACGATCATCCTCGCCTTGTCCTCTTGCCAAAAGCACCGTTGCACTGAGCAACAGCGCCAACCGAATATCCACAAAGCTGAACATGTCTAAATATTAGACATGTAGACTCTTTGAGGCGAGGGAAGTTCTTTTTTTCCTTTAGACTCCAATCATACAAGGTAGGGTCCGGTCTTCTGTGACTCCAATCCAGACCCCAGCAGAAACTCCCTACTGCCTAAACCAACTCTAGGTCCTAGCTTTTATACTCCAAACTTTCTGGGAGGCGCCGGGGGCAGCAGATAACTCAAGCATGTTCACGTTTAATAGAATAGCGTCCCTCCTTCACCGGACAGGGGGCTGTCTTCACAACGTTTGCAGAGCGAACATCTAAAGAAACCTGATCTCTTAATAAAAAGGTGAGGGTTTGCTCTCAAAGCTTCTTTTTGGCGAAGCTAGGTTGGGTGCCAAGGTGACCACCTGTATTGTGGGCATATCTCCGGACTTTTGCTTCAATCTCGAATGCTGGCAAGACTTCTCGACCCAAAGACTTGCTTTTTTCAAATGAGGATCTGGAAATGAGGACGACGCAATGCCTTTTGAGCTAAATTTGGTTATCCTTTATTTCTTTCTTTTTTTTTAAGTGTGTAAAGTTCGATGGAATTCTGTTTTTTAAAGATTTCATAACAAATTTAGAAGTTATGTGTCAGTGGATTTCTGCAGCCAAGTACTTAACATCTATCTATCTATCTATCTATCTATCTATCTATCTATCTATCTATCTATCTATCTATCTATCTATCTATCT
>JAUCNO010000710.1:3441680-3453844 GCA_032353835.1 Enteromius viviparus | reverse complement strand
TGTCCACACATACACACACACACACACACACACACACACACACACACACAACCCACAGCCCATCTTTATATATATATATATATATATATATATATATATAGCCTATATATGTCCCCTTGACATCACCTCAGTGTCCCACATCCCCCACTAGTTCTCAAGCTCATACAAACATTTAATGACGCTTAAATGTTTGTATGACGCTGCCCCCCCCCACACACACACACACATTTGTCTCTCCCTTTTGCTCTGACCTCCAAACACACATGTGCCACTCACCCACCCTCTCTCCCTCTATCTCTTTCCTTTTCCTTTAAACACTCTTTATCTGTTTGGTAGTTTACTAGCAGCATACTAGCTCTACTAGTGGTGAGTTTTGTAGTATTGTTTTGGGACTCTCCCGATATGGCCTCAGAGTCTCTTCCACTCAGTCTGCATTAAAGCTAGCACTGTTTACAATGACTGAACGGGTAGCATACTTTCAGCTCCAAACGGCCTGTGTGAATCCAAACAGTACAATGTTAGAGGCAGCTGCTAAAAAAACTATTATTTTTTTCAGTAAAATGCTACTCTCTTGAATGTGTCTGAGTAGTCTCAACACTGTTTTGGTTATTGAACTGAATTATAACTCTGGAAAATTCTTCAGACAAACTGAATGACTGTTAATGCGGGTTTCTTTTTCTTCTTTTTCTGAAGCACTGAAGAAGCTTGCTCTTTGGTATTTGATTTACAGTAGTGCAGCGTTTCTGTTCCATGAATCATCTGCCAAATTTGAACTCACTAAGAGTGATGATAATTTGAGAATTACCAACAAGGAATAGGGAAAAAAATGAAACGAGCCTGCGTGGATATTTAATCTCTTCTCTGTCTACCGTCCCTTTCCGTTTTTGTCTGCCCCACTGCACTGTGCTAAAATTCATCTCCTTTCTCCCAATACAACCTCATACACATGACTTATCTGTGTTTATTTGTCAGAGTGTGCAGGGGAAAGGGTATTGAGTTGTGGATTGTGTTTACATGAGGAAGTGACTTGGTGCTGCCGTCTGGCCTTCCTGAGATCGCAGCACACACGACAGAGACAGTCGCACAATTTCACTCTGGTCAGTAAGACACTCTTTTAACATCATTTCTAAACTACTTTTTGTTATTGTACATGCATAGAGCTTCTTGTACATCCTGATGTAGTTATCAAAAAAAAACGCTACATTAAACGAATAAAAGAAGTGTCTTCAGTTGCTCTAATGTACACCACAACTATTGATAACAGCATAAGGCAATATTGTAAAAAGTTTGCATCCATTTTCCATGTTTTTTTCTTCTTCCAACGAATGAATGATAAAACACTCAAAGCCAATCAAAATCCATCTGACAGAACAACTGCAGTGTGTGCTTACTGTAAAACGACGTTATTGGCAGTTGGTGTAGATCTTAGGTGCAAACACGTACCAATCATCTTTCATAAAGAGACTTCTGGTTTTTAGACAAAATGTGACATTTAAGGCGTTGAAAAGTGCATTTTTACTAGCAAACACCTATAGAGAAACCCTGTCATTTCCCAGAAGAGCAGACTGTCCCAGATAATTAAAGCTTTAGGGGAGAGGGAAAGATGCTAGTACAGATGGAGTTCACTGCAGACTCAGATGTTATGTGACCATTTATCATTCTTACAGGTAACATATAAACAAAACGTCAAACTGAACTACATGCAGTAAAGGCCACAAAGGAAAGAACTATACAAGTAAATAAATGTGTAAATAAATATACAGGTTTGTACTGGCATTACTTCCAGTATAAAATCACTAAACAGCGATGGAGAAAGTTAAAATGCATTACTACGTTTGAATAGCTGTGAGTAGAGAAAAATACTTTTATGAACCAGAAATAAAGTGAACAGCCATAACCAGCCTGAAGCCTTGGTTCCAGACAACATAAATGAAATTTAAATTAAACCAGGTACACCTAGCTATGTAGACATTTGACATTTGTAGACACGTGGATCTCTGATTTATCACAATATTTAATTATTTTTTATTAATCTTCCAATACTAAATTAATCTTCCAAATTAAATTTAAATACAATTATATAAAAAAAAATGTTGTTGAATTTTAATATTTTGCATTTACTATAAATTAGTAATGCTGTAAAACAAAAAAAAAGTTTTATATTTTAGCATAGACTATGATAACATTTTATTTATTCCTGTGATGCAAAGCTGAATTTTCAGCAAAAAGACTTTAGTCTTTGACATTATCAAGCCTGTGCAGTTAACATGTCAGCTGTCAAAGATCAAACTCTATACAGATGCAACAATGATAAGAAACGACGATTGCAAGACACGATTGTGGCCTAATCAATGCGTCCCTGAACCTCACAAGTGCTTTCATTATACTAGTGTTTATTTATAGGATAGAGTTTATTTATGCCAGGTCTTCCAAAAGAGCTTCAGTGCAAAATCATCCAGCTAGAGGGAGGGAAGAGAAAATACCTAATGCACTACATAAGTATATATAAAACTTTGAACCTTCATACTGAAGGTTTTCTCTTCTGTATGCTAAACTGACATCAATGTGGACTAATGGTCATACCAAGAAAAATGCAAAATGGATATTAAAAAGCCTAAAGAATTAAAATGTTGATTTTGACACAAAAAGAAAGAAAATTATCTTCTCCTTATTAACATTTAATCATTAAAGTACTTCCAAAAGCTAAAAAAAAAGAGAGAGAGAAATGCTATCCAAAAAATTCTCGTCCTCAAGAGATCGCAGGATTGGGATTTGGTCAAAATTCCAGTACCCCTTCTTTCTTTCTGACAAAAAGGAGGAGTGGAAAGCTGGCAGATTTTCTCAGTAGCACTTGGAAGCTCATTGATTTGAACTCTGATCAAAACTGCTCTCTGGATATGCCATTAAGAGCTGAGCCTTTCTTTTGTTTTGACAATAAAAATCCAAAAGTGATAATATGAACCAGGGAGAGCTTGGTTTGCAAAAAACTCAAGGCAATGCTGATAATCTTGATTTTTATGTCAAATAAAGCAATAAACAAGTAAATCCGATCTGCAGATGTGATTTCTCAGTGCAAAATACAGTAAGACTTGTGTAGTAAGTGTTATTTTATTAGGGCATTTTCTACAGTGACGTACAATAGGAAAAGACCTAAAACTCTGAGAGGTCATCTGGTATTGGCGCTGATAAGCATTTGGAACATTCCTGTCTTAAATAAAGGTTGGGATTTGAGATGTGGATCCCTCAAATTCTTTACAACCGAACACCTGGAACAAAATGGTGGTGATTACAGCCCTTCACTCACTTATACCTGGATATCAGGTGTACACCAGTGCTCTTACTTATTTCATTGGCTCCAAAAGTCTCAACAACTCTCCATGTATAAACAAAACATTGTGTTGCTCAAAAGTGACAGAAAATTTGTTTAAAATAAATTATGTTCTTTTTAACACTCAAAACAAAGTTTCTAAAAAGAATACTGAGGAGCACAACTGTTTTCAACATTGAAAGCATATCAGAATAATTTCAGAATAAGTCTGACTGTAAAAATATAAGAATTTAAAACACATTAATGCCATGCTGCCATACATAAAAATAAGTAAACTCGACTTGAGTAGCCAAAGGTCCTGGGATAGAAAAGAGCACATAGTAATTGTTGAGGGCTTGTCTTTGCCTTGGCAGAAGGAAACTCCGTCCAATAAAGGGATGGAAATAAACCGTAAATGAAAGGCTTCACAGACGTGGCTGGACCTTGTAGCCTGGAGCAGATTAGAGCCTACAGACATCCTGACCACCAGAGCCTGTGTTCTCTCTTCAGCTCGCTTTCTCACTGGCTTTAGCTGCTTTTCTCAGGGATGTCTCAATGCCAGTTGGTGAGCTGGCACAGGACCTGCAGTTTATGGTATTACAGACTATGTATAAAGTTTACAAATGATTTACAAACAATAATAATAATAAAAAAACACTTCAGAAAATCCAGATATCATCTGTGTGGACTGCCAGGTGGATCTGGCACCTTAAATTTGTTCTTTGCCACCTGGCCTATTAGTCTGGATGAGCAGTTAATGAAAATGACATTGTGAAAGGGAAATCTATGAGCATTCAGGTTTCACTTTAGGAAGATTCCAGAAGTGCTGGAAGGAGGCACAGAAATATGCCTCTATCTTCCAAACATTCTTTTGCACCTGGACGGAAAAGTCTTCAAAGAGTAATTGCTGTTGGAACGTGGAACTAACCATTTTTAGTCTGATGCAACTGTATATTTATCATAATGCTTTTCAAGAAGTAAACTGACCTCATAAACAAGACCCTCAAAAAACTTCATGAGCTTTCTATGATCGCAGAGAAAAGACCAGGTTTAAATGCTTGATTTAAATACAGTCGCTCAAACCACTTCAGGGGGTGGTCGCACGTCCTGATTTTGCTGAGTTCTACGTGTTCCTGGGTAACATATTTTGTTAACCCTGGAACAACATTTTATTCCAAAATTTTAGTTTTTACCATATCTCTACACCTAAACCTAACCCTACCCATGAGTAATGCCTAAAATCAGAGGAAATGATAGATGAATGACGCTGATGCACATGCACCAAACACTGATTGTAAGCCTAAACTTCACAAAAACTAAAAAACTGGTTCTTCAAATCTGATTGGCTAATCACATGTTGGGGGGGGGGGGTACAATGTGTGTAAGTGTGTACAATGGTTATACTGTGTGACGTGTCATAGTCAGATATGACAACGCAGATATGACAGCCCTAATGCAACCTTCAAGCTGAATATGCGAAAACTACCACAAATGAAAGTAAAAGTAACTAACAATCAACTTAATTAAAAGTAGTTCATCTGAAAATCTTACATTGATAAATATACTGTAACTAGATCAGGGATCTCCAACCCTGCTTCTGGAGAGCTGCTGCGCTGCAGGCGTCAGTTCCAACATTCCAACACTTCTGCCTGTAATTACCAAGCAACCCTAAACACCTTGATTAACTTGTTCAGGTTTATTTAATTAGGGTTGGAGATAAAATAGGCTGGATGATAGCTCTCTGGGAGCAAGGTTGGAGACCCCTGATTTAGATACTGTTTAAAAGGAAAAGATCTAGTTAAAAGATAGAGATCAAATTAAGTCAGTTAGTATGTATGCAAGATTTACAGTACGTCTAGTCTTTTTGTGCTAGTTACTGTGCTTGATTTGGCTTATCCCAGTCCTTCCATATATGACAACATGATGATGGGAGACCACTATAAAATTAAAATGATGCATCCTTGTATTCAACCGTTAAACCCTTTAAACCCAAACAGATAGCAGGCACAACTAATGCCAACCCAAATATGGAAAAACACTTATAAAGAAAGTCCCTGTCATCTGAATGGTCCTCACTCACTTAAAGGTGATTGTTTCAGTCCGTTTAATAAAAAAAAGTCAGTTACGGGAAAACATACACATACATTTTACCATTATCGTTTGTGGTGAAAGATCAAAGGCAAGATTATTGCAAAAGTTTCTTCTCATATGCTGTATCGCATGTGATTAGGTGTGTGCATTAGCACCACAGGTAGGGTCTCGATGGATGCTTTTTCAGGAAGCTGCAGGTTATTTGGACCAAACCTGTGTTTTATGACAAACAGCCCAGTTTTACAAACGTGAGGATCAAGGCCAAGTGGTACGAGGCGTGCTGGAGCCCCCGGTGCGTTAATGGTGGATTGGGGTCTCGCCTCTGGTTTGATGAGCTTCCAGAAAGCAGCAGGGGGCTTCACTGTAAAAATGGGTAGGGGGCTTTGAGAACCTTAGGGGAGAGGTGATATGGGCCAATCATGGAGGAACAAAATCCCTTGACGATGCAGAAAAGGTGCACTGGTTGAAGGACTCATGTCAGCAGTACTGTTTATGGCAAAATTCAGTGTGCGCTAATCAAAACAGGTAGGTTTGTTACAAGTTACAAAAGGAGAGCCATTGCAAGGAATTTATGAAAATGAAATGAAAATTTGTTTTTAAAAATGAAAAACAGTGGACTCCATAGAGTGTTGTTGGGATGAGACAATTTTTTTGACAAAATGAATTTTTCATCATTGTTCACTCAGATATAGGACAGGGATCCTCAAATCTGGTTCTGGACAGGGTTGCCAACTGCTTTCAATTGAAAGTAGCTAAAACTGGAAACTAAATGTTGCTACATTACATCATATTGGCAAATTCACTGATATATATACAGAGGAAAGGTTCAGTGGGCAAGATGACCAATTATATAAGATTGCCAAGAGGTTGCTGTATTTGTAACTTTTGAAAAAGGGTGGGGAAGTTGCTAAATCTAGCGACAAAGTAGCAAAATTGACAACACTGGTTCAGGAGGGCCACTGCTCTGCAGAGTTCTGCGCAAAACTACCTGTGATTTTCTAGGGAACCTGAAGGACTTAGGCGTGCTTGAATAAAGTTGAAGCTAAACTGCATTGCATTGGCCTTCCTGGGTAAGATTTGAGTTTTTGATGTTTTGTTCATATTCTTCATAAGTGAACACAGATTCATGAAATTTGAAGCCTAAATACAAACTGCCAATAAACAAACTATTTTCACCATGGTCATACATCTATCTCAGGAACTTAGTTTAAAATGTAAAAGTTGGTTAAGTCTGAGTTTGAATAGATGGCAAGATGGTGAGTATAAACAGAGAGATCATAAAAGAAAAGTAGATGAGTTTTCCTAGATGACAATTTCTGTAGTCCCGTTTATCCACCTCTTAGCTGTTGTTGTGGCAAATATATTTTATGCCCACACTCTTTAGATTAAATATTCTAAATTGCGTTCTTTACGGTGATGTCATAGAAAAAACATTCTTGGTTCTTTAAAGATCCTTTCAATGAACAGTTCCAAAAAGAACCATTTTTTAAGTGCGAAAAAAAGAGAAAAAGATTTAGTTTTCCCCTTAAAAAGAATCTTTCAAGCAATGGAAAGGTCTAATGGATGTTACAGGATCTTCATGGAACCATAGATGTCCATTTAAAAAAATTAATTAATTAAAATTTAAAGTGTACTGTACTAATTTATCTAGGATGCATGACTAGACTGTTGTTAACCTTTCAACAAGCTATTCCATCTTACTGTAACAACACCTGTAGATGAATTCTGGCTACATCACTTCCTCCAGTGATCCACCTATGACCGGATTACCCAGTAACTACCATCATCTTCTCATGTTAAATGGCACTGGGCACATCAGAGGCTTCAAGTGGCCTCTAGGCTGGCAGGAAGCAGTTTGACCTCCAGCAGCGGTGCCCTCTTTACATTCTCAAACAGAAGCTTTCATTAGCTTGCCTAAGAGAAGGTCCTCATTAGGACCAACAATCATGGTGATATCCTACGCTCAAGGCCCTTTTTGCAAGCGACCAGAGACTTCAAAGATACCTACAGACCCCTCTGTGGCTCCAGAACCCGGCTCCCTGTAAAACCCCTTCACTGAAGCCTGGTGCGATAATAGGCAGCAGAAGGCAGGTAAAATGAGAAAGATGGTGCAGCGGGCTTTATGTTTTATGACTTACAAGTCAGTGGAAACAAGTTGTTTTAAAGGCTTTGGACTTGCACCATCAACAGTCTAGAAACACAAAGGGGGATCCCTGTTAAAAATGCCCATAAATAACCAGAGACTCCACTCCTATCTGATGGCCCAGCCAACGTGGCACACCCGCTTACCTGATTTTGACAAGTGCAAGAAGTCCCTAGGTCAACATCTGACCCTGGGACAACATTGTGATTAGGCAATCATATTTGAAGAAACAAGTTTTTGTAAAGTTTAGTCTTAATCAGTGTTTGGTGCTTGCACATCAGTGCCAGTCATCTATTTCCTATCATCTATCTCTTTCCTCTAATTTTAGCCATTACTCACGGGTAGGGTTAGGTTTAGGTGTAGAGATGTGGTCAAGACTATATTTTTGCATTAAAATGTTGTCCCGGGCTCAACAAAGTACGTTGACCTAGGGACACATACTGTAGTACTTGGCAAAATTAGGACGTGCGTGGCACACCAGAGCTACTCACACAACCTGTCCCTAATGAAGGCAATCGCACACAGTGGAGGATCACACTTCCAGAAAAAAAAAGTAATACATTTTGAAACATTTTCATTCAAAAATGTCAGATCGCTCATAATTATTCCCAATGAGTATTTTTAGGCTGTTCAGAAAGTTAAGAGGCATCTTTTTACCAAAAACTTTTTTTTTGTAAATCACATAAATTGCTCATATGTTATTCAAAGACAAAAGGAATCAACTCACAAGCATTTTCTCATAACATAAATGTATTTTGTAATAAAGTTTTTTATGTGTGATAAAGTTTTACTGTATTTTGGACTAAATAAACAGTGAGCATAAGAGACATTCAAAAATATTTATGTAAAATTGATAGTGTACACTGGATAATATATGGTCAACAGAAATCATCAAGAGCCAAAAAAGTTCCTGGGAATCAAACCCATTGTTAGCACCATAATGCCCTATCCTGGACAAAATCTGATGAATCCAATGAATAGGCTATGCTCAACTTAACACAAAATGTGTTATAAGTGCAGTTAAAGAAGTCTCTGTGAAGTTAAAAATATCCAAATGACTCATGATACAGCAATTGGTTTTAACTGAGCAGGATTATTATAAATTCAAGTACATACACTATTTCATGAGTGTAGCATGATTTGCTAAGTTTCTCAACCAGACTGCATGCACTTGTCTACAAAGGAAGAAAGTTTCTGGGACATCGCCCCCTAGGGTTGGTATGAAATAATACATCCACATAAGTAAGTGCAAGTAAAACTTGCATGTGTGCATGACTGCGTGTCTCTGGAGAGAAGTTACAGAGAGGAAAGTCTTAATTGTCATGCAGCCCAAGAGAAGACAGACCCCCAAACCAACATAACACACTTCCCAAGCATTAAACTAAAACACAATCTTGTGAAAGCTGGATATAAAATAAATCTCAAATGACCTACATAAAATGTAACACTACGTCTACTTAAGGTGTCAGCAACTTTAGCTATAAAACAAATACAAATGCAATGACTCTTACTCTTATGTCTTTCATTTCATCTTTACAATGCACATTTTTTCTGCAAACAGAAGCAATGTTTCTGCACTTAAAAGCGCAAGGCTATGTGTGATCAAACAAATCTATACAGCTTAACATTTGTCTGTCTTAAGTAAGTCAGAGGAACATTGGTTTAATCTGGGCCTCAGTCATAAACGTAAAGTGATTTCTAAAATCTCATCTACCCAACTAACACAAGGAGATGTCTGCCTCCCCCTCCCATTTATGCTGTTAATTTGCATTTATAAATTCACTGTCTGACTGATTTCTACATAGAAGACATTTTCCTCCTGAATGTTGGCCTTTTTGTTTTTCGCTCTGCCCCCAACTCTTTCTCTCTGTCTCTGTTTTTCCATGACTCATGAAAGACGAATTACAGAGGTCTCAAGACATGGAAAAACTCAGCTGTACGACTGACCACAAGCGCTGACCTGAAATCAGCTGTGTGCTCTCCTGACATGTGATTCAGTCACCCGAGCTGATCTCCCATCAGAGATAGCCCCACTAACAGTTGTGTCTGGAGTGAATAAGAACGTAGATGTGGAAGGGAGGAGGGGTGTAAACCAAAGCTATCTGTAACGGTGGAGGAGGGATGTACTATACTGTGTAATGTGTGATACTGTGTATCCCAGATTTGTCCCCCTGGTGGTCTTGATGCAACAAGGTTAAATGACGCCGTGCAACCCCAAAATCAAGCAAATGGATCAAACAAACAAAAAAACTCCAAATGCAGAGCTGAATGTGGTTACCACAGGGTGTGGGACTCACGTGCAGTAGAAAGGAAGGAGGGGATACAGGGCGGGTTTATTTCATAGATGGGCGGGACGATACGCAGCATACAGCTTTCTAATTGGTAGATAGAGGAGATGAGAGGTTTCTACTGCTCCATCTGTTATTTCTCTTTTGCTTTTCTTTTTTTTCTGCTTTTTTCCTCTCCCACACTCATTCTTTTGTTCCCATCTGTGAGCCAAAACAAAACTCAAACTCCCCCTGCCATTCACAGGAAGAATCAACATTATTTTCAATAATAGTCCATGCGTTACTATAAAGGTAGACTGTATATAATAACTAATGCATTATGTATTATGAACTAACAATGCATTTAAAGCATTAAATGCAGTAATTGATTAAAAAAAATAATTAAATACTGTGGATCTACAGAAACAAACAACAACCAAGAAATGCAAAGTCTGTTTAAAAGTCTGTATGTTTCTTTGTTTGTTTGTTTGTTTGTTTTTGAACGAATATCAAACATTATATTTTTCTTCAGCAGAAGTGCAGATGTTTATGTTTCAAGACATTCCTATT
The DNA here is from genome assembly GCA_032353835.1 of Enteromius viviparus. Classification (NCBI taxonomy): domain Eukaryota; kingdom Metazoa; phylum Chordata; class Actinopteri; order Cypriniformes; family Cyprinidae; genus Enteromius; species Enteromius viviparus. The sequence goes on along the minus strand of JAUCNO010000710.1, from coordinate 3,443,466 downwards.
AAACAAATTTATATTTTTAACTTTACATTTATTTTCCACAAAAATATTAAGCATCAAAACTGTATTTAACTCTGTGTCTTAAGCATAAAAATAATCATATTAATATGTGACCCTCTCTGAAATGTACCTGTGATAACCAGCATCAAAGTTTGATTTCTACAATTCATTTCACTAAAATTTCAGTTTCAGTCAAGGTCTTTGTCATTATAAAAGATAACAGGGTTACATTTTTACAGAACGTTTTTACATAAAAAATTTTTTTATGTAAATAAAAACTGAAATATATAAATGACATTTTAATTTAATGCATTTGAATTATATTAAAATAGAACATGGTTGTGGTTTAATTTTTACATTTTAAAAATAAATACATTTTAAAATAAATATTTAAACATTTTTCTTATACAGATTAATTAATTAATAAAATTATTTAATGTGTGTGTGTGTGTGTGTGTGTGTACGAACTTTATATACATACTGTATAGTATTTAAACAATACTCAAAATGTTATATGTATAACTGATTTGATATTTGTCGTACATATTATATTATATTACAGGTAAATGTATATAGTTATTAATGTGTACATGTTACAGGAAGACATTAAAATCACATTCATAGGCATATCACATATTTCTATTCATTCCTTTGTTTGAATAATATGACATATATCCCTCCTCCCTCCCTCTTCCACTGTAGCTAAACTACTGCCACATCAACACTAGGAGAATGTCAGAGTATGAGGGAAGACAGTAATGAAAGGGAAAAAAACTGTAGGGGGGAGCAGATGTCCTGAAGTCGAACTCATAGAGGAGGACTGAAGAGAAGACAGGCACAAGCCTAGAAGTAGATTTCTCTTCAGAAAGAGGTCAGGAGGAGGAGACAGGAGAAGGCTTTAAGAAAAGAATAGAATTAAAGGTAAATAAACATTAGCACTATTAAAAATGTCAGTGTGTTCATCCTCCACAGTAACTTCACTTAACTACGTAGATAACATCCATGAAAACGTCATTTCTGGTGACATTCGTTGCTCTTTGTGCACAAAGCCTTGATCTGCTGGTAATTTCTGGAATAGAGAGTCGGTTAACTGTTGGTTTTTAGATTCTGGAAGCAAAGTTTGGGGAATAACAGACAATGTATTTTCTTCTAAATAATCAAAAACATGCCGACAAGAAATACACAATATTTAAGTTTTAGGTTTATGTCACTTTTTGAGAAACTTTGGTAACTATTATCAACTAGCCAATATTTGTTTATACAATATTAAAAGTTCAGTATGTTTTGTAATACTTTAACTTTTTTCTTATTAATATTCTTAATTTCTTAATAATTAGGTTGAAACAGATAAGGCATTTACAATGGTGAAAAGATTTCTATTAAAAATAAATGCTGTTCTTAACTTTCTAATCATCGAACAACCTTAAAAAAAATTAATCATTGTTTTCATTAAAAAATATGAAGCAGCTTAGAATGCTTATAGAAATGGATAATAAGAATGAATCTTTATTAAAAGGAAAAACCTTATTAAAATATAACTTTGTTTAAAAGTATTGAAATTTGTCCATGTCATTTTAAACTGTAATAGTATTTCACAAAAAGAATGTGCAAAAAAAAAATGTAAATATTGCATTTACTCGTTAAATAAACGCAGACTAAATGAGCTATAGACTTCTTAAAACATGTTTTAAAACATCCTATACTGACATCAACAGTGTTGGGGGTAACTCATTACAAGTAACGCGAGTTACGTAATAATATTACTTTTTCCAAGTAACTAGTAAAGTAA
>JAUCNO010000710.1:3421860-3435815 GCA_032353835.1 Enteromius viviparus | reverse complement strand
ATCAGGAGTGCTGTCTTCAGCGACAGGTATTTTATCTCGACTGATGCTAAGGGCTCAAATGGAGCTTGCCGCAGGCCAGTTAGGGTGACGACAAGGTCCCAAGAGGGTACCGAGGGTGGTCTCGGGGGATTAGCCCGACGACTGAGAGAGAACGTCTCTCCTCAAGGGGATCTTCCAGGGAGGGACTGCTGCGAGGAGCATTAGGTCGGAAAACCAGGTCCGGGAGGGCCAGTACGGCGCTACCAACAGAACCTGCTCCTCGTCCTCCTTGATTTTGCACAGGGTCTTTGCAAGGAGGCTCACTGAGGGAAAGGCATTCTTGGGCCCTGGAGGTCAGCTGTGTGCCAGTGCACCCCTGCCGAGGGGTGCCTCGTCCAGGGAAAAGCACAGGCGACAATAGGTCGACTCGGGAGAAGCAAAGAAATCTATCTCTGCTACGCCGAAGTGACTCCAGATCAGCTGGATTGTCTGAACACACCAGTGAACGCCTCGTTGCTCAACTCTCCCTCTGATGCAGCGGAAAACATCTCAGGATCCTCGGGTGTCTTCAGAGGTACGCTGGGCCCGGTATTCGGGGGAGCGCATGCCTTTGAGAACAGCGTGAGAAAACTACAGGCGCTGACAGACGCTCGCGGAGCACTCTCGTCCCGCGAAATGTTCTGCACAGTCACCGTGCGATCCCCCAGGCTCCCAAGCATGAGAGACAACGATCGTGTCCGTCTGAAGAGGTGAGGAAACTGCCGCACTCAGAAACGCACGGTCACATAGACATTCCGGAGAATGGCTACGAAACCGTAATGAAATTGCTCTTTTTTGACGCCCGGTTGTGCAGGAGAAACCTCTCGCGGCACTGCGTGCACTCATGGTGAGGTCTCTTGCTGATAGGGTGACCACCCGTCCCGCGTAGCGCGTGCGCGCAGAGCGTTTGAAGCCCAATTCATGCGTCCCGCAAATTGAGACCGTGTCACGCATAATCAATGCTTGTTTTAAAAAAAAAGTTGGTCACTCCTCAAGCACCAGGCAGCCAAACGAACATTGCTTGACAGTTCAGCATGCTACTGTTGCCACACCCACCCCTCACTTGAACTGCTGACTGTCATCCTCAACTTTTTTGTTGTTGTCACGACAGTGCTCATGCGTACATACCAGACACTGGGAAGGAACTTTTAGATGCGCGCTTTCCAATTCAAAAAATGGAGAAAGAGACTGAGTCATGAGATATCATTAATTAAAAACAGAAGGTGTGGGTACAAGAAAGACTGGGAAAATGAATATTTGTGGCTGAAAGGTGTTAAGGGGGATACCGAGACAACTACAATTCTTGTTAATCCTACATTTTATATTCTAATTTATTTAAAGTTAATAAATTGTAATGAAAAATAAAATTAAATAGCTAAAGTAAATCGTAAGTGGAAGTGCATCTGTCAATTCATTGAATGTTCAAAATATTATGAATCTTTATTTAGAAAAAAATACACATTGGTTGGCCTATTCATGAGCATACATCAGCACTTACACATGTTTAGGGGAATAGGGCATTATTAATATAACATTTAAGGTGGTATGTGCTAGAAATGGGTAAACCACTATCAGTGAGTCTGCTCGTGGGGTGGGGGCACCGCCGCGGCAGGCAGTGTCCCACATTGTCCCTCAGAAACATACCCCTTGTCCCCCCTTTGGCTTATTAGCAGGTGGTCACCCTACTTGCTGACGAGCAAAAAGACTGGCGCTTTTTTAAGCTTTTAAAAAGGCTGCCAGTCTCGCGGGTCCGTTGACAGCTGCCCAGATGAATATGTTGCAACTACGAGAGAGCATGAACTCAGACAGGAACTCTTGAAAATGAAAGAGTTCTCCTCCAGCAGACTCGATACATCAGACGAAGCACCGAAAACGAAAAGTTGCGTGTGCAATCCAGCCGTGCCCTCTTTTACTAACGCTGTGATAAGGTGCACCTGGCTGTAATTATTGCGCGCCAAAATTAATTGGCCTTTTCCAAAAGATTCAAAGGCGATTGGTCTCTCATGCGAGATCCCATATGTGAAGTGATTCGATTGAAAGGGTAACTCAACACCTCAGTGTGGTTCCTAGATAGGAATCAGCTGTGATTTATATATTTGCATAACTGCAATAATCTGTTTCTCATTGGCAATGGAATAAAATACGGGGAATAATTGTGTTTCAATTGACAATACGAAAAGCTGTTCACTTTGACTTTATAAGTTATGTTTAGAACATGATGTTATCTGTTCTGACATTCAGTGTGAGAATATTTGTAAATTTGACTGTAAAATGGCATTGTTTTGGTCTTGTTGAGCTTGTGTGTAAAAGAAGTTTGAACATTTTAAATTGGTGTTAACTGTATGCACTTTTGTATCAAAGCAACAAGAAATATGTTAATTGTATAGCCTACAAAGACAGGTGTTGTGCTAACCGTGTTAAGAGTTTAGGAAACTTGTTAAATGTTTTGGAAAAACTGTCATAGCGATTGTAAAAAACTGCAAGTCATAGGCTAGCTGGCTATTATTTACCTAAAAACTATGCTTCTTGCATCATTTGAACAGAAACTAATAAAATTAAACTTTGTCTCATGTAGCCTTTTGTCGACCTCAGAAAATATTCTTTTACCATGGCATGATATCATACATTTTTATAGGAACAAACAAAGAACCGCGTACAACAAGAGCTATAAAAGTCAATACATAGGCTACCGTTCAAATTGGTCGTGAGACTGAAGTTATTAGAAAAACACAACACTGGCATCAAATTTTTGCCAAAAACAGGAAATCGGTCAGTCAATTTATTTATACAGCTATAGTATAATCAAAGCAAATATAATAATCATCATGCAAGTTGGAAAATAACAATTATATTAATAAAACACTACCCTACAACGCAACCAACAACTAGCCACTGACTTTTCCGCATAGCCTATTTCAGGTAAGTCCAGTGTCCAGCCTAATGTGTAAACCGCGAATTACAAGAAAGCTAACTTGGCTTGATAATATATTTGTTAATAAAATATCGACGAATAATATAACTGGTATTCATTGAAAATAGGTTATGTATAGATTAGACTGCTGTACTGACAAACCATTTAGATATTGAACTCACCTTAATCTACCGGAAAACATAGGCTGCTCAAACTCAAACAGGTGAAATAGCGATCCTCAAACCCGCGTAACTAGTTGGTTCAGTATCACGCAGGCACTTCTGAACTGCTCTTTAAAGTCTTCATTACTCTTTTGACTTAATTTTCTTGCAAGGCTTTAGGGTGTGTCTCGCGCAATAAAAAATAACTGCAAATAAGATATAAAATGACCATGACAAATATGTTAGAATTGTTAGAATTTATAATAATTCATTTTAACTATAGGCAGAGGCAGCCATAAATCAAATATGTAATTTCTGTGTAATAAAGAGCTTTTAAGAATGTTAAAAACAACAACAGAAATGAAACAACTGAACATCTTTTGGAAATAACTACTTTGGGGGAGTCATAGTTAACACTCCTACCCACCCTCACACAACAGCATGGTGGTGTTCTTACACAGCTGTAGCAGTGTGTACACACATCAAAGTGTATTCATTCATCCATATTTTAATCAAGTGTACAGTGAAACTGTTTTATTTAATTTATCTTTTTTTATTATTAAAACCAATAATCCAATCTGCTAACTCAACTATGCAGCCATAAATACTATATGAAACTATATAAAACATTTAGTTTTGAAAACAATGATACTGTCTCTTACAGGTCACTGATAGGCTGTCTATCACCTGTAAAAACACCAATAACATTAAAAAAGAATCTGCTACATATAAACATCTTTCTACTTTGAGGACCTTGGTAGAAATGGAGTACAATACTTGTGTTTCAAATGTTGTGAAGTTAAACTCATACTTTTCAAACTCAAACAGGATCACTGTCAACTGAAGCACTGTCTAATTAAGCCAAATAATGCAGGTGTCACATTCAAACCACACTGTCCACCATTTTTCTTTACAGTTTTTATAGACTGTCAGTATAATGAATGCCTATCTATTGAATGTGTGGGGGTGCTGAAATGCACAAAAGAATTATGCACTCCAAAACTTTCTTGAGTAACACAAAAGAAAATATTAAAATAAGTGTTCAAACTGTTTTTCCCCCATATAGTAAGTACAGAAGAGGTTCACAGGACAATGACTGAAAAGCTCAACATTCACTAGTCTCTAGTCTTATGGATTTGGAATGACATTGGCATTACTACCAATATTACCTAAAAATACATTGAAGATATAAAAACAGATACACTGTGTGAGGCAGTTATTGTCTTCATGACCCTTGAGGTTGCTGAAGCGGTTTTGCTTCTGTTGCGATGTGAGAGCAGAAGGAGTCAGGAAGGCACTTGGCGTACTCCACCAGCTCATAAGACTCACGGATGTCTGAAAGGCCGAGCCAGAATACAATCCAATGACCATTTACGAAACTGCCATCACAGTGCTTGAAGTACCTGAGGATTTTAAAGCAGAATGAGATGGGCAAAAATGAAGAAATCACAAAAGGGCAGTCTAGAAGTAAAGACAAACCAGGGATTGATGGGGTTTGTAGCGCGGGATCTCCAGAAGAGCTTGCCCAAATCCTGACGAATACACTCCCACAACATCTGACCGGTTCCTTGGCCTTGTTTACTGCTGCTGACCACAAATTTATCCAGGTACGGAGTGCCGCTGTTCACAGGCTCTGTGGTGATTATAGCGGCCGCGGTGTACCTACAACAAAATGCAAGCAGAATGCTTGAAAATTATGTTTGTGGTTCACTACAAAAACAACCATTTAAAAACAACACACAACTGTGGCATGCAGTAGATTGTGCTTGGTGTGACTTGTATGTCACATAAGCTGCAAGTGATTGTACATGAGACAATTATGAGATACAAATTTATGTGCTGTAATATTCAAATTTATAAAAACAGAAATTCTTCTCTTTGTTTTTTCTTATTTCCAGTTACTTGACATTCCGGTTGTTTGGAACAAGATATGTCAGGTTGGTTGGTTTTCTTTACAGCCACTTACCACAGAACACAAAACAATGCCCTTACCCCTGGGACAGATAAATGGAATGCAGTCTACCCTTGAGAGAAGCTATAAAATCCTCTCTCAGGTTCTTCTCAAAAGACTTGTTAATCAGTACCAAGAGACGGCCAATATCAACGTCATCAAGGCTACTGTATCTGTGAAGACAGAAGAAGATCCTGACATGAAATTTATAATAAAGAATGACTGAGCAAAACAGGAATTACTCGTCTATATACCAGTTCAAGACAGGTCACGATCAGTTCTTACATATTTTACATAGTGGACAAATGTGTATAAATTGGCAACTTGTAGAATTTGTAGAAATTAGCCAACTCGTAAAATATGTACGAACTGCCATGAGAACGGGCTGCCCAGTACCATATGCTGGTATTTGGACCACTGAACAGGAGACATTAAGAAGATTATTTATTCAGGTCTTACCTGCTAAAAACAACAATACAAGCCTAAAAGAAAAGTTTCCATTAAAATACCATTATGAACCATAGATTTTTTTTTCGGCATATGTTTTTGGGATTTAACATCCCACCAATAGAATCCATCACATACCAGTAGACACCATTATACTTTACATTAAAACTAATACAATTCCCATTATAACCATTAAACCCATTTCATTTTCTATTGTGTTTTGGGCAGGTTTAGATTGTGTTTTTTTAAAGGATGAGTTGTGGGGTAGACGTGTAGGCGAAAACTGCATATTATATAGCTACATGCCTAACGCGTGCGTGTCATATATACGACAAACATGTGAAAGGTTCCCTAGATTCTATGGTGGGTGGATGGAATGCAACTCTTTTCTGATCTTGAAAGGACACACTGAATAGAATCAATCTCATACCTGTGAATGGAATCTCCATTTTTAAAAAGGGTGCCTGAGCCTGAAACACGAATAAAAAACACCCGTGTTTAAGACATACAAATGAGGAAAAACCTTGATCTTTTTACTGTCCCGATGTTATCGCTAACTCTGAATCATTATTGATCAACATTGTTATCCAGCAGCTAAGGGTCGTATGTGTGCTAACAAATTTGCCGGTCTGCGTGTGATCTCCTTTGACTGAGATAAGTCGTATTTGTCTTAGCAGATGTGTTTGATCTCCTCTCTCACCCTTGTGGCTGAAGAGCTCTGTGAGAAGGGTGTTGGCTGAGGTGAGGACAGCCGAGCTCTCCGCCGGAAGCAGGTTGAGCAGCTGCGCTATAGCACTGACGCGGCTGTGCTCCACATCACTCAGCCATTTCGCAGAACTCAGACCTGACAGATCTCCCGGCAACGACACCAAACCCAACACCTGAACAAATAAAGCATGATTTTAATAAGGAGCCATTTCACAATACTGTACCTTGATTTTTCAAAATTAACATATGTTGTTTCTGTTTTAAGTAGACTTGAATGTACCATGGCCATTGAGGATGACTCAAATATACATTTTAAGTCTGCTGCTTCAGTTTCAAGGCTTTTATTGATGATTATATTAAGTTTATCCAAAGAGACTCATGCAATTCATGCTTCTGAACTGAACGCTGATAACAACTTTGGCTATACTTGTCCTCTTTAGTCCAGATAACATAGCGTTCCAGTTTTCCAAAAATAACTTCAAATTTTGATTAGTCTGACCACAGAAAAGTTTTCCACTTTGCCACAGTCTATTTTAAATGAACCTTGGCCCAGAGAAAACGCCTGCACTTCTGTATGATGTTTACATTAGATTAGATGTACAAATAAAAGGCAACGAAATGCAATAGAGGTGTAACCAGGGGTGCAATTAGCAGCAAGTGCAGGATAAAGGTATAAGTTGTAAGTGCACACAAGGTGATACAGTATGTACAATGATGGGGAAAACTATGGGTATAAGTTATAAGAAAGTGTACAGTACTCTCTAATATTGCTTCACAATTTTTTGGTGCAGCATTGGGGAAATTGATGATGCCAATTGACCTAATAAGTGGAACATTGGTCCTCCAGCTGTTTCTTATATGTACATTTGACTGTTCCAGCTTCTTATTGCTACCTGTCCCAATGTCTTTTCGAATGTGTAGCTGTCTTGAAATCCAAAATGAGCCAATATGTGGCCTGAAATTTTAAAAATGTCTCACTTTCAGCATTTGATATGTTATCTATATTCTATTGTAAATAAAATATAAGTTTATGAGATTTGTAAATAATTGCAATCCTTTTTTATTTACAATTTGTACATTGTCCCAACTTTTTTGGAATCGGATTTGTAATAATAATTTTTATTTTTCAAAATAAGCAGAAAATATTACAAACTAAACTTTGCCAAAGTGATTGTTTAGAATAACTTATATTTAAATATCAATCATTTGCACCGTGTGCCTGTTACCATGAATAGTCTATCGCCGATTCTTTTGAAGCTTATGCTTAGCCTGTTATACAGACATTTCCATCAAGTTATCGAATAAAACTTCTAACATCAAATCGCAACACTACCACCTTGTGTTCACTGTTAACAATTATTCTTTGATCCTATTTCTGAACTTTTGTGTTGAACCATATTTTTATTTAGGAAATAAATTTGGCTCATATTGTTAAGCAATGTTTTTTTTGTTTTGCTTTTGGAAATTTGAAACCAAATTTCAGAATCAAAATCTTTGTCTGGTTTCAGATGATCACAGAAAGACCTTGCCTTATAACTGAACCAGAACAATATATCTATAGTCTTTGCGGGGATTAGATCTTTTTGAAATGCAATGTGCTAAATCAGCAATGAACAGACTTGAAATTAAAATTTGATTGTTTACTATATTGTCATACAAGTAAGTGCCAAACAATACAATGCAATTTAACATGGTTAAACTGTATACTATTATGTAAACAAATACGTGCAGTGTGCTGAAGAATGCGTGTCCTGTCATCGCTGTTATTCTAGTCAGTCCTGGGGCCTGTTCCATAAAACAAGTTTACCAAATAAGCCAGGTTTATGGCAGATAGTCTGACTTATTTAAAAAATAATAATTAATGGGCAATAAGTCAGACTAACTGAAATAAGCCTGGCTTATACTCTAATCTTGTTATATGGAACAGGCCCCTGGTTACTACGATGTCAACCCTGTTACTGTTATTAATAAAAAAATTTAATATAGTCTTCCAGGTTTTTCTGTTGTAATTTTAACTATATTTTATTTTGGACAAAGCCCTTTTTGAATATTGTTCTTGTAAAAATATATATTTTTCTTAATTGATTTGTGGTGAAAGTTAGGATGCTCTTTGTTATCTGGATGACAAATATTTTGGAAAAAAATAAGAGACGATTGCAATTTACTCCTTAATCAGTACCTTTCTGAGTATGACAAGCATTTTTAAGCATTTCTAAACAAACATACTTCATTAGAAGTCTAGAAAAAAAAAAGGAATTAGAAATTTTAAAATAAACATATCAAAAATAGTGAAAAGAAAGGTTTTGAGTCAAGAAAAAAGGGCTCAATAGCTTTACTGGCACAAGGATTCAGTGAGCATCAAGTTGCTTCTATCCTTAATATTTCAAAGATGGCAGTTTACAAAAAATGAAACAAACGTGCATTGTTTTGCATTGGTAGTGTATTGGTGAGATGAAGCATTTTAAGAATAAAACCCAAAATAATTTTTTCCAGAGCTGTATATATATATATATATATATATATATAAAATCCTAAATTTGAAACAATCCCTGTGTATAGATCTATAATGCTGCTCATATGTAAAAACGTCAAATAGTTCTAATTAAACTATAGAAGCCTGTCTAGTATCCCTTATACCAAAACATGAAGTAGAAACATAGTCATAAAATAATATATTGCATAGCCTGAGATGGCACAATACAATTTCTAGTCATTTTAAAGTGTCTTCATTTCATGGATATTGACTATTTTCTATTACATTTATTTTTACATTTTTTTTCAAATGGAAAATGCACAGATTTTGTGGAATCACTAATGCATAATCTATAGGAATTTTGGTAAATATGTAACTTAAATTACAAGTTTGACTGGTCTGACTATATGATAGAAATCTATAAGAAAGGTCATGTTATTTTTTTAAAGTCTGCGCATTCGTGGAATGTCATACTAGCTTACTTAACTCTGCACTGACAGATTTCAGCACTTAACTCTCCCTGAACCGATCCCGGAATTGCATCATCAGATATATAGATATAGATATAGAAATTCAGCTTTCTTTTAACATGAATCACTTAAATAACATTTATAAAACATAAAATAACCTATTACGTTAAGAATTAACTCGCTTTAGCTTACCAAACATAGATGTCATATATCAAATGAAAGCTCCCATTCCCCCAAATGTATTATATAGTTTATTACAATTACAATACATTACAGAGAATAATAAACAAAAATACCACAACAATTGAAAAAAAAAAAATCACTCTTTGCTAAAGTAACTTTTTTCCCTCATTAATGTACACACAGCACCCCGTATTGAAAGAAAAACACAGAACTGTTGAAATTTTTGCAGATCGACAAACACTATGGGAACTAGATGCCCACCCCCCCAGACTTGCATGTACTGCGTAGTGTGTGTTTCTGCACAGCTATGGCTAGAGAAAGAGCAGAAGAGCCTGGAGTGGGGTGGGGTGGGGGGTGGGGGGTCCACCCCTCAGCATCATAAATGTCAATCATATAGATGATAACAAGGCCTTAGAGGCTGCCACACCTCGTGTTGAGTACGCTCTGACACCTAGCCTCGGCGGGAGACCAGAGTACTCATAAGAAATGTTTATGGCATCCAGCAGCTGCTCGGACTTTCTTTTACCAGAGAGGCGTGGTAAGCCGATATTGCAGCCATGTAAAACTTGAGTATGCAGATGCCCTGGAGTTGCAGCAGAGCCCACGCAGCATTCACATATTAAACACTAAACGGTTCAGTAGCCTGAGATCTAAAATGGGCCTCAGCCCCCTATCCTTCTTGGAACTAAGAAGTAGCGGCTTCTGCTCCAGAGATGCAGTCGGGAGATGGGAGAAAGTTGTAGAAAGTCAACCATCACTGCAGCCCTCCATCAGTCGGGGCTTTATGGCAGAGTGACACAACAGAAGCCTCTCCTCAGTGCAAGACATATGAAAGCCTGCATTGAGTTTGCTAAAAAACACCTGAAGGACTCCAATAAGATTCTCTGGTCTGATGAGACCAAGATAGAAGTTTTTGGCCTTAATTCTAAGTGGTATGTGCGGAGAAAACTAGGCACTGCTCCTCATCTGTCCAATACAGTCCTAAAAGTGAAGCATGGTGGTGGCAGCATCATGCTGTGGGGATGTTTTTCAGGCTCAGGACGACTGATTGCAATCAAGGGAAAGATGAATGCGGTCAATTACAGGGATATCTTGGACGAAAACCAGTGCTCAGGACCTCAGACTGGGCCAAAGGTTTACCTTCCAACAAGACAATGACTCTAACACAGTTAAAATAACAAAGGAGTATTCACAGCAACTCCGTGACTTTTCTTGAACTTCCCAGACGGAACCCTGACTTAAACCCAATTGAGCATCTCTGGAGAGACCTAAAAAAGGCTGTCCACTAACGTTCACCATCCAACCTCACAGAACTGGAGAGGATCTGCAAGGAGGAATGGCAGAGGATCCCCAAATTCAGATGTGAAAAACTTGTTGTATCTTTCTAAAAAAGACTTATGGCTGTATTCGATCAAAAGGGTGCTTCTACTAAATACTAAGCAAATGGTCTGAATACTTAGGACCATGTAATATTTCAGTTTTTCTTTTCAATAAATCTCTAAAAATGTCAAAAATTATGTGGGTTTTTTTGTCAATATGGGGTGCTGTGTGTGCATTCAGAAAAAAAAAACTTGTAAATGATTTTAGCAAATGACTGCAATATAACAAAGAGTGAAATATTTAAGGGGGTCTGAATACTTTCCGTACACACTGTTAGGTCTTTTGCTTGCTCCAATCACTACTTCCTTGTGCTAGAAATAGCCACCAACTTTAAATTATCTTTATATAAAATTATAGCCCAAAGTATTAGGTTGTTATATTTAAAATGAGATTAAGCTTACTTTTCTGTGAGCTTACAACTCCTAAACTATATCTTAATATGTCTTCAGTGTCCCAATCAAGACAGGCGATACAGATGAATACAGCTGAATGGAGCATTTGCGACTAGTTTTGCCTTTTACACGTTTGCGTCATCGCCAATTACGTCATCACATATGTCTAAAAAGCCCACGTACACATTTCTCAAAAGAGACATTAATCAACATCTTGGCCCTATCTATTATAGTGAAATGGACACACCCCCAGCGCACTAGCCGCTAGCTCCACACAGTTGGATCACGTTGGATTGTGAACAAATACAATAATTATTTTGAATTATTCCACCCATGTGTTAAAATCAAAGGTCTTCTATGTAAAATCAAACCATATTTACCCATTTAGCCCAAACTAGGTAGATATGGGAAGTGTTTGAATTTTTTCGGATCTGCCTGATCTCTCAAAAATAGGAAAATAGAGACCCCTAGAGGACACTTTGCCTTCCTACAATTAAATATGAATTGCCTTTTTTAAAATAAATGATATAAAGAATATAAAGAATCCTGACTGACTTTTAGTGGAATCAAATTAAATCTCATGAAGGGAGTTGGAACAAATAGATCTCAAATAACAGACTTTTTAAAATAAAATAAAAAATCCAATAGAAAATTTTATTATTTATTTGTGTTTATAATAAAATTATTAAATAAATATAATATATATATATATTATTCTCCCCATTTGTTCAAATTTGGGCTAATCATTGTATATGAGATCATTTGAGTTTACTCCAAAATATGTGATTATGGCACCGTTTTAAATTCAGGTATGCAAAAATCAGGAAAAAATCCCACAAATGCTCAAAGGGTTAAAGAAATAGTTCCCTCAAGAATTACCCCATTTACCCCCAAGCAGTTTACATTATACATTATATGTCGAGTCAGAAGTTAGCCAAGAAGCCGGAACTCAATGCTCTCAGGGACACGCATGCGGAAGTCAGTTATTTACATTATAATTTTAAAATTAGAAATATTTTTCTTTCAAAAACCCATCGAGCTTCTTCTGAGGACATGTGATCACCCCCAAGGTGTATATAGTTTTACGTTGCAGTACTTGCGGATATATTCAATGTACAGAGCTTCAAAATCATGGCCACAATCCACCATCATTACCAAGCTTAGAAGAGCTCAAAAAAATCAAACTCTGATTGAAAATTAGTGTTGTTAGTTTAAAGTGCTATTTAAAATAATGAATTAATTAATTTTAAATCTAATTTATTCCCGTGGTGACACACGAATTTTCGAAATCAGTACTCTTCAGTCTTCAGTGTCACATGATCCTTCAGAAATAATTAATGCTCAATATTTTTGAAAACCATGAAATGTATTATTATTATTATGGATGAACAGAAACTTGAAAAGAAAAGTAACAGACTTCAAACGTTAACACACTTACACACACACACATGCATTAATATAATTAAATAATACTGTGCTTTCTGTTACTCATATTCAGATCTCGGCCCTACCTTGTGGTTCTGGTTGCGGATGCCCCCTGAGCTGTTCAGGAATATGACTTTGAGAGGCTGCAGTGACTGCGAGATGGCTGCTGTGACCTGGATCGGACTGAGCACCGAAGAGCGGCCAGCTGCGTCACGGCCCACCGGACAGACCAGAGGAATCACCCTGCAGTCCAGAGTCCACTGCAGAAGAGCTGAGTTCACGACCACAGAGGGAGCACTGCTCATATACGCAGACAGAGACCACACAGACACAGTCAGAGAGATAAGAGACGCCATTATCAGCCCATTATCACTGGGTTAAAGTGGCTGCTAAACCTGCTCTCATCCTGAGCGTGCTGCTGTTGTAAGAGGGCCTCGGAGCTAAAGAAGGGCATCACATTGGCTGAGTTCTGCTGAAGTGCTTCTGTTAAAGCCTGACAGTGTTTCACCATCATAGTCCTGGAGAGGGAGGGTTCAGTCCCGATTTTGCCGCTGTCCTCTTCCTCTATCTCAGGAGGCAGCCCCATCACCACCACAAGCTTCATATCCATCCGCTGCAGGAACGAGAGCCCGAAGGCCAGACTCTGAACCATCTCACGGCTATCAAACACTGAAGTGTCTACCTGCAGATGAAGCAAAAATCTGCTTCAGACTCTAAATGAATTTCTTGTTATTTAGTATATGATAGTAGACGTTAGAAATGCTGGTGTCAGCCTACTGACTACTCAGATTTACATTTTAGTCTAGGACTAGGCTTAAGTCTAGAAACCAGGAGATATATATGCTACTTGTCTTGTTTTTTATACATCAAACTTTTTTTTTTTCAGAGTCTATATACATTTTAATAATTAAAATATCATATAACAAAATCATGACTACAATGTCTGCTATTAAGATATCTGCAGATATCTGCAGTGTAGCCTACCTAATTAGTTATTTTGTTTGACCAGTGATCCTGAAACAGAAAAAGGCTCAATTGTCTACAGAGTCAACAAACCAAAAACGGATGAGAGAAAGAATCTGTACACTCATGCACAATTCAGACAGCAGCCTGGATGAGTCAGCAAAGTCTTCACATTAAATAGCTTCTGATTTATATTGGTTACAATGTACAAACATGCCACTTATAAAACTAGTTATATATTTATATTAATATTCATTGCAAATTATATAAATATGAATTCATAAAGTTATAGGCTAATAGCACATGAGGTCTATCAGGATGGATTTATAAAAAGTATGTGACATTAAAATGTATCCTAAATTTTAACATCTAACCGTGAATGTATTTAAATGTAAATGTATCAAATAATTATATGTGTGTGTGTGTGTGTGTGTGTAATTATATATTTTTACTGCATACCATACATTTTATTT
>JAUCNO010000710.1:3385358-3421760 GCA_032353835.1 Enteromius viviparus | reverse complement strand
ATTAATAAAATTGACATTAGTACTAAAACTAAAATGAAAACATAAACATGAAAAAAAAAAAAAACTTATTCAAAATATTATTAAACACTGTAATCATATACTGTATAAATAATACTAAAATAACACTGGAGTATGCAAAGGGCACGTTAAGATTACAACAGACTAAACATCAGTCCAAGCACACGGTCTGGACCATCTCACTAAAGAAATTTAGCAAACATTTGCCAAAAATCTACTCCAAAGTCTCCAGCAGTAAACAGCCTCTGAGTCTGCTCAATATCAGATGAGCGGAGTGAACGCATGTGTGTGTGAGAAGCGAGACAGCCGCTGATGCAGGACGACGTGTGCTGGAAGCACATGTGAGATGATTGGATTCATACAGGTTGTTCTTTTTTTCTTGCATGAGAGCTCGAGGTTAAAGGTATGCCAGCACACATACATTTTCACAATTCCCTTTTTTCGTGCCAACTCCCTAAAGCCATGCAGCATCTGTTGCGGCTCACTCTGGCAGGTGACGGGGGCTCAATTTGTATTCAAGACGCTCCGGCAGACAAGCAGAGGCATTCACACACACAAGGACGGAGGTGGGGGTGTTTTAATGAGAAGGAAAGGCCAGCTAGGGTCTGTGACTGACCGAAGTGTATTGCTGCCTCAGTGGTGGCTGCATGCCGCTGCACAACAGACACACACAAACACACACTGCGGCGTGTCACGTCACCCCGGTGGGCTGTGATTGGGTGTGAAGTGCAGGGCAGTGAAGGCGGGCGGGGTCTGGAGGAGGAGATGAATCACCAAGGAGAGATGAGTCAGAGACGGTCCATTCACGGGGGAGTATATGTGTAGATATGTGTGTGTGTGTGAGTCTGCTGCTGTGCGAGGAGGATGCAGTCTGAATTCTAATGCCGTGCTCTTTTGAAATTTTTTCTCAATGATTGCAGGCAGAGCGAGCGAGTGCGAGCGAGGAGGAGGAGGGTGTTGCTCTTTTTTCAATAACTCTCTCCCGCTCATTCACTCTCACTCATTCATTTGTTTTTCCTTCCTCCCTCACAACGGCAGTGTGTGTTTGTGGGGTCTGTGTTAAGATCAAATCGAGCACTTTTGGAGGATCAAATCTGCCTGGATGTCATGCATGGTCATGCATGGGTTGCCTACTCGGTAACATTTTAAAAAGAGGTATAGTACAGTGCATGTATGGGATGGTAAAACCACTGTACTTTTTTGCAAGATAAGAATAAATCTGCTTAAGCGCAGCTCTTTTACACTCCCTGAACAAATTATGAGTGGTGCTTGTCATTACTGGCTAATGTAGCTAAGAAGTGAAGCTAAGAAGTGTTTTTAGAGCTTTGTTATGTGGTTGCTTACTGGCTCAAGTCACAAAAGCTTACCTCTGCTTTCTATATGCTAGAGATCCATATTAAAGTTTAATAATTTGGGATAAGAGTTTGTATGTATGAGCGATAGTACTACCTCAAGGCTAAACGCCCAAGCAAGCAGCACTAACTAGACAAACTTTAGCTCTCGGAGGAACCCCCACCATCGCTCCAAAGTCAATTTCATTGTGTCTTCCTATCTAGCAATTATTTATGTGTCTCTCTTCCCCTCTTCTCTCCCGCTCCCCTCCTGCCTCCAGTAGTGAGTCACCGGTAGGAGGAAGAGAAGAGAGCAATCTTCCTCTCTAATCCCTCCTTTTCAGGGGGCGAAAAAGCTGCAAATGCTTTGGTTGAGAGGGATACCCTCGATCTCCAGTCAGCTAGCCCCCGCATGTGCGTCCCAACCCTCATCAGGAACTTGCCTACGCACTTAAGCTATCGAAAAGTGCAGTGACAGAGTAATTGGAAAGACATTAGATGCATCCTAAAAGTCAAAATCCACACAGCTTCTAGCTCAATAAATACAAGACAATTCATTTAAAAAAATCCATCTGGTTTCATAACAAATGACGTTAAGCTGTGTTACGTAGCACAGGTTTTGTACGGTGACTCATGCAGTCACTATGCTGCTTTTTCATGACTGAAATTCGCTCAACTCTAAAGCCGTAAAATTGTTTCTGAATTTGTCGATGGCTTTGCATGTTATGCAAAATAGAATGGGGACAGGAAAAGACGACAAAGGAGAAAGGGGTAAATATAGAAAGCGTGGTAAACAAATGCTAGGCAACGGTATTTTAGCAGGAAAGTGAAGTTCGAGAAACTAAATGAACTATGCAAAGTACGTATTGGCAGCTCTGCAAATTACTTTAGAAGTGTGTAATTTTGTCTATTTAAAATAGCAATGGCGCAACCTTGGCGTGGGATTGGCAGTTTGTTAGAAAAATGGAAGGCAGAAACCTTTGTTAAAACCTTCAGGAATCTTTGTTAAAAATAGTCATTATTTTTTGTTTCAATTGAGCGTTCACAAAGAGTTTGATTGACAGGTGTTCTCAGCTTGACAGCTAGTCAGACATAGCAACAGTAACTTAGGAGGGCGAGTTTTTTGCATAGGGCCAATTCCGTGGCACTAATAGCACAGAAACGACCCAAACTTAAAGATTCAAAAAAGTTAGAATTTCTCACCTGGCCATAGGGGGCGCCCTCTTCATCACATTCTCTCAGTTCAATAGCTTCGTCTTCATCATCTTCCTCCTCCAAATCACTTTCTGTGCTTTCTCCCTTCAACGGAACCAGACGTTCCGAAGGGGGCGTGGTCTCACCGGAGCTCTCTTTCTGTAGCCCTTCCCTTATGTGATCAAGCCCCTCCCCTCGCTCGTCCTGCATCTCTGCGGTTTCTGTTAGCTCCTCCTCCGTCTCCTCGGGGTGCGTGGGAGGCTGCCTTGGAAGCTCTGCCCCTTTGGAGAGGATCTGAAAGGAGGTGGAGCTTGTGAGCATTCATTTGCTAAATAGCTCGGATGGCATCAAATATCTGATTCATATACCTTATTTAGCTGGTAGTGTTTCTGTTTCTCGAGGAAGTGCTGGTGCTGCTGTTGCATTACAAGGTGCTGCAGGGCCTGTGGTGTTTGTGGCAGGGGCGCTGATTGGGTACGGCTCAGCGGCCGGTGCCTAGGCAACTTGTTCACTGTACGCATGCTGTTGGACACCCGCTCGCCTGTTACCAGCGGAGACTGTCCGTACATGGGAACTGCCAGATAAACATCAGGTTTTTAACATTAATTTTCTTGTCAACTCGTTATACTCAGAAACAGTCTTCTCAGATAGTGCACACATATAGCTAAATGAGTTCTCTGCTTAAAGAAAATTTTTGTGAACATGTAGAACAGCAATGTCACATGAATGTGTAACAGAGATAGAGAAGTTAGTTGAAAATCTCTACCGGTTGACACATTTCTACCAGATAATCGTGTCTACTGGTATATTGCCCGGCCCTAATCTGTATACTTGTGTAAAGTATGTTTTCTGCCTTAAAGGTGCTCTCTGCGATGTTGCAGGATTTTAGCTCGATTTAATTTTTATCTCAAACCATATGCATCACCCCTCGATTGTCTTGCTGTCTGCCCTCTGAATACATTGGGAAAAAACCCACTCTCGAAAGACAACACAGAGGCTGCAATACCAAAAGAAACACTATGGGCACCACAACAAAAACAAACTTTGGCCAACCAATCGGCAAGAATAGGTGGTGATAATGGGTATTAAACCCCACCTCTTCTTGCCTATTGGTTGGCCGAAGTTTGTTTGCACGCATTAAACCCCACCTCTTCTTGCCGATGCTTTGGTGCACATCCTGTACCTACAGTGTTTGCAAGATCGCATAGAGCACCTTTAAGGCACTTACTAATAAACATTTACATTCAACACATATACATTAATGCATTTCTAGCTTTTTCCATTGCATATAGTATGTGTACCTGCGAGAAGTGCGCTCTGTTGACGAGCCTGCTCCAGCAGCAGGACGTGCTGGAGAAGCGAGGAATGGCTACTGTGGCTATTAGAAGCGGAAGGGGGCTCGGGGTCATGGGGTGCCCCAGTGGGAAGGCCCGTAGGCAGCGACGAAGTGCTGATGAACTTCCCTGTCAGTGCACCACCTTGACGCAAACTCTGGATTGTCTGCCGCTCTGCCTCCTGCTGGACACTGAGTTTCTGTGGAGCCTAGAGTACAGGAGAAGAGAATGAGAAGCTATTTTGGAGACTTGTGAACACTAAGTTGCTTTAAGCTGGAACCAAGGTACCAAAGCCTACAAGGCTGTTTTCACACCTGGTCCAAACCAGAACCAGTTTAATTCCATTCCCTTCTAACACCCCGCTGCTCTGCTTTCATATGATACTTTTGGGTCACCACTGTGAGAGCTTGTTTTACATCAGAGGCGTCCGATCCAGCTCTTGGAGGGC
The DNA here is from genome assembly GCA_032353835.1 of Enteromius viviparus. NCBI lineage: Eukaryota > Metazoa > Chordata > Actinopteri > Cypriniformes > Cyprinidae > Enteromius > Enteromius viviparus. The sequence continues at coordinate 3,417,435 of JAUCNO010000710.1, read as the reverse complement.
CAATGTCCTGCAGAATGTAGCTCCAACTTACCCCAATATTCAAATTTCAAGTAACCCCGGAAACCTTGATTAGCTGGTTCAGGTGCGATTAATTAGGACTAAAGGTTAACTCTGCAAGAGAGTGGCCTTTTCAGAGAAGGACTGTACTACCACGCTTAATATTATAATTGAGACCAGGAGTGTGCAAAGATGCAAATTAGGCATGATCAAAATTGGTTCACTTCTGCAATTTAAGACAAATAGCTGTCAAACCAACTGTAGAGTAGTTCCCGAGAATGGACTCAAGTTTGGAGCAATGCTGTGCATCTTCAGAGAAACACTTTCACATCAAATCAAACTCTTGAGTTCAGACCAAAAGCTCTAGTGTAAAAGCATCCTAATGATCTAGCAAGCCCACCAGGGTTCAGCCTACACCACTTGCTAACTCTGAATCACCGGGCTTTAGCTGAGGACACTCACCGTGATGTGCGCGTTGGCAGGTAGTCCAAGAGAGATGTTGGGCAGAGATGGAGAGGTGTAGAGGCTAAGGGGACTCGGTGTCCCATCTCCAGTCAAAGACTGATGCAGAGAACGCAACTGCTGCCGAAACAGAAAAGGAGAGAAAGACTTGAGTCCCACAGGACAAACAGCAGACCTATATTTCAGGATGTACACTTCAAACAGCACAAAGAATCCGTTTTATCTCAGGAAGGCATCCCAGACAAGGAGTTTCATCTTGACTTGATCACTTGAAAGCACACTTCTTTGGAAATCCTTACTAAGTTGTGACGAGCAAAGCAGCATGTGGGAATGGATTGTCTGTGTTTGGGTCTGGATGAGCGCCACCTGAAGCAGACAACACTTCCAGTTGCCACGTTAAAGAAAGGAGATTAGCAGTTATAATGATCATTAAAATCTAAGTCTAAAGACTGAAAAAATGTCCCAAAAGAAAGTTATGTGAGAAATACGGAGGTGTTTGCGAGTACTGCTAATCCCATCATCTGACCCTATACTTGGAGCGCAGCCATTTTCAAAACCAAAGAACAAAAACTAATGGATCTGCTTTACAAGCCAGCGCTTATTCATCCCCGAAGACCCAATTTAAGCCTTTCATTAATAGTTGTTCGTACAATGTACGTCATTCTCACTCTGACTCAAAGGTTGCACTAAGAAAAGATGAGGAAGAAAAAGACAAAGCGGACATTCCATGGCAGAGCTCCCTACCTGCAGCAGAGATGATGTAAGCATTCTGTTCTCCTTCGCATTTATCCATCTCTACTCTCGAGGTTGTACTGCTAGGCTACAGAGGCTCTGGAATAGCGATCTAAGGCTATTTTTGGGGAGTGGTACTCAGGCTTTGCATGCCAGACAGAGCTAACGAGGTGATTCTTAAGTCATCTCCACTGGCGCCTATTTGAAGGGATTTTTTTTTTCCGCTTCTGACAAACTTTATTTCTGTTCTCTTTGACAAACTCCAGCACACTTCATCCTCTATCAAATAGATTGGCAATAACGCAGCATATTAAAAGATACTGTACCAAAGTGATGATAAAAATCTATTGTTTTCTACCCTTTAAAACATAGTCAAGACTCAACCCATTATGTACCACTAGCATAACTGCTTCAGGGAAAAATAGTTAATGTTATCAAACTTTTTCAGCAAGCATGTTAAATTCCCAAAATTTAAACATGGACTGCACTAAGGATGGCATGACCAAAACCATACATCCCACTATGAGTAATTGTATATATGGTACAAATTTACAGTACTGTGCAAAAGTCTTTCATTACCAGGGTTTTCACCAACAAAAAAAATGGCTTTAAGTGGGTTATTTCTATCTTTTGCAGTAGCGTGTAAGTTGGAAATATCAGTTTGCATTTCCAAACATTATTTTTGACATTAATTGTAATAATGTGTAATAATGTAATAATAGTGGCCTAAGACTTTTGCACAGTACTTTATATCACAACATTCATTGAAAAAAATTTAAAACATTATTACTAAAAATCTAAATATGTAAAAAAAAAAAAAAAAAAATCTATATATATATATATAAAAATAAATAAATAAATAAATATATATTAATATTCAATTGTCAAGGTGTCTGAAGGGGGTTGATACCAATAAGAAAGTTACAACTAGCTAATACTAATAATTCATCCCTGAAGTGAAGTGCTGCATGTTTTGATTTGCATTTATTATTGTGGTCATCCAAAATTAAACACAAACTGGCTCATTCAAATTCAGCATTCATATAGCTTCAAGCCCTTTGTGGCATGAACACATACAATTTCATTCTGTCTGGCTTTCAAGGTTAAGGTGATCCTCAAGGCTAGCTGCTCAACATGCAGGGTTGACCCCAGGCAGCTTCCTGCTGTCCATCCCGAGCAGCTGTGGTCATTCTTGAGCCTACAGATACAACTCACTGCAAGACTGACTCTCAGAACATGTGTTTTTTTTTCTTCTCAGGATTAGCATACCAGTGTTATCCCCGGCCATCACAAGGCTCCGTACGATAGATTGTTTCCATAGAAACCGTGTCATTATCAAGGTGAAGCCAATTTATTGTGTCTTTTTTCATCTCTAACCTATTGAGAAGTGAGGGGAGTGTGAGAGCAAAAGAGAGGCAAACGTGTAGGGGGTAAGTCTCTCACCTCAGCGTGGATGTTTGGGACGGATCCGCTGGAGCCATTCTCAGCAATGGCACAGTTAGAGCTGTTTGGAGAACTGGGACCCGAGCCAGGAGCACTGCTGCACATAGAGGACACTGAAACACACACACACACGTGGATATTAACAATCACATTTTAACTGCATCGTTAGAAAATCTTGCTTAATGTATCAGCAGGTTGTTAACCTGTTCACTTCCTCCAAGCTGCTTTTATATTAACAGCACAGAAATCACACAATACCTAAGTGTTCCTTACTTCTGTTTGAAATCTTCACACATCTGACAGCAGTGTTTCTTTTGTTGTTGTTTTTTTACAGGCTTGTTTGAAGAACTCGAAGGATTACATATTAATCATATAATATTTAATAAAAATGTTTAGTCTATATAATACATTAACACAAATAATGAAACAAAGGTAAATAAGTGAAAATTTACACAACAATGGAAAATATGTTCATATATGCTTTATTAATATAGTGCATTATTTTAGCGTGGTAGTAAAAAGCAAATATTTTCCATTTTATGATAACATTTTAAACATAAGGCCATATCAAAATATATAAACACACACATACACATTCATAGTTTAAGCATCTCTATAACTATAGCAAATCAGATTCAAATGCGATTTTGATGCATAACCATAGCAGAGATGAGACAATGTGCTTGAGAAACAGTTTAGAGAACAGAACTCAATCTCTTAGAGCCCCATTAACGTCTATGCTGGAGAACCCAACATCGCATTGGGATGTAGAGAAGCTTCTCAATTCCACATGCTCTGTTATTCTAGATTATGTTGTCCCCGGTAGAAAGATTTCTGTTAGGTCTAAACCTCAGCCCTGGTTTAACAAGGCAACTCGGGCTCTCAGGTGGAAGTGTAGGAAGGTGGAGAGAAGATGGAAAAAGACGGTCTCCAAGTGTCTCTAGAAATTTTTTACCAGTTGTTGTTTACTTATCAAAGCTCAGTTATAGATTAGAACAAGAAATTCCTGGCTGATGTTATTGCTTATAATCAGCATAAGCATAAGATTTTTTTAACACTATTAATTCTGTGATAAATCCCTCACAGAGTGGTCTTACAGAGGTATCCTTTGATTTATGTAAAACTTTTCTGTGATAAGATTACAGCTATTAGGTCTGGCATTGTCAATCATATTCTAGACCTGTTGGTCATCCCTTTGTGCTCTGGCACCTTCACACACCTTGAACCATTACCCCTGGCCACAACTGTCCTGGTCATAGGATGTCTTCTTGGCTAGTACTTTTTGTATTATAAACGGTTAGTTTAAACAGTTAAGTTTGGTTACTGGTACGGTGCCCTTTTCGTTGAAACGTGCTGTAGTCCAGCCTCTTCTCAAAAAGCCAAATTTAGATCAAGAGATTCTGTCTAATTTTCATCCAATTTTCAAGCTTCCATTTTTAACAAAGATTCTGGAAAAGTCTGTTTTTAACCAAATACAAAGTTTTTGGACCAAACTGTTGCCCTTGAAATGTTTCAATCAAGCTTTACAGCCAGGCATAGTACAGAATCTGCACTCTTAAGAGTCTTAAATTAGATTTTTTTATTTGGGGATTCTGGCCACTCTTTTCTTTTATTATTAGATCTGACTTCAGCCTTTGATACTATAGACCATGGGGTTTGAATTTCGCGCCTTGAGAATGTGGTAGGCATCCATGGTACTGCATCAAAATGGTTTAACAAACAGAAGCTTTTCAGTTACCCTGGGACAGACCTTTTCGTCATCTGCTGCATTGACCTGTGGTGTTCCGCAGGGATCTATCCTTGCTTCAATGTTATTTGCCCGATATATGCTACCACTAGGATCTATTTTTCCCAAAAATGGTATTTCCTTTCACTTCTTTGCAGATGACACGCAAATTTATTTGCCTATGAGTAAAAACATTAATACATGCCTGGATTCCCTTAAAGTCTGCTTACAGAAGGTAAAAAGCATGGTTATTAAAAAAATGTTTTAACTTAAATAAAAGCAAAAGCAAGCTTGCTTGGTTTGGAGGAGCTGCTTTGAGTGATCTCCCTACTTTAGGAGAGCTGTACCCCTATTGTACACCAATGGTAAAAGATTTTGGGGGTAATGTTGGATTCCTCGAAGTTTGATAAACACAGTGGTGAAATCTGCTTTATTTTTTAATTTAAGACTCGTAGCAAAGGTGAAACCTTTTCTATCTAAAAAAGACTTGAGATATTGATACATGCTTTTGTGCTTAAAGACTCGATTATTGTAACTCATTATACATTCGTGTCTCCCAAGCATCTTTACGTCGGCTGCAAGCAGTAAAAAATGCTGCAGCCAGACTTTTGACAGGGACCCACAAATACGACCACATGTCTCCTATTTTAGGCTCTTTTAAAAGTCTTTTTAAAATCCACTTTCCCTGCATGGCTTCTACAAGCAAAGGGGGTTGAGCTTTTTTATCCATGTTTTACTGCGTGGGTTTTATTGTGTTGTTGTTTTAATACGTGTTTTTAACTTTAATTTAGATATTATTGTACAGCACTTTGGTGCAACTTAATATTTAAATTATATATAAATACCGATATGTTATACATGATGCATTGTGATACAAATGCCAACTTCTACAAATACTTCTTATAAACATAATGTATGTACTTTAATGGTTTCTATTATTTTTTTTATTATTATTTAAACTCTATTTAGATGCATGTTAAAGAAAGACCATCATTAGTCCGTAACATAAAAAAAAGGTTTGAGCCAGAAAGAGTAGTTCTTGGTTCAGACCCGTTTAAATGAGCTGTTTTAATACTCACAGGGTTATGCAAAGATTTCTAAATTCGCACATATGGTTTACCTGAAATCTCAATTGCCCTTTTCTTGAAGGTGCTTATCACAGTACCATCTTTCCGTCTAAGAAGTGGGCTGCTCCTCCTCTCAGCCACCTTCTGTTTTAACCGTGAACGTACCTTCAGATTGGGCTCAGAGGCTGGATAGAAGAGAGAGAGAAAAAGATTAAACTAGAAAAGTAATAGCAAACCATGCTTGATTTGAGATATCACTTAAAAGGTGTGTGTTGCAAAGCGCAGTTCACTACCGTATATATGCTCTGGGGCTTGTTCAAAAGTATGAGCAACTACAATAGTGATGTTTCACTCAATATTTTGTATCTGTATCAATAGGGTTTGTATCTGTTGCTCTTGTGTGTCAGGACCATGGACAGCAACTGTCCCTTCCCACTCCTCGTTTTCTCACACACACTACCTGAGCTATAGATAAAGTTATATTTACAGCGTGCCGATTTTTATCTCTTGTTGATTCCGGAGACGCCGGGCCAAATTAAACTAATTGAAGTTAAAAGGGATTTAAAAGAGGAAAAAAAAAAAAAAGGACATTGGGGCAATTATCCAAACAGGCTGTGTGTAAAGCGGCTTGACCGGGCCCTGTGTGTTTTTCTGGGCCCGTTTGTGCGTCACAGCCACACTGGGCATATAGAGCAGAAAGGACTTTAGCCTCTAATGCTATCAGTGACTTTAGTGTGGATTTAATTAGATTTAAAATAAAAGTGTGAGACGTGGAGGAGAGGAGGGGATGGAAAGACACAGACTAACTGAGGGCATATTATGTAAGGAGATTGCTGTGGTGTTGCCATAACAGTGGTAATATAGAGTAAGCACTTCGCCCACGGTAACAGACCAGTCTGCGATTACTTTATCAGTGTGCTGAAGTCCAAGCTAGAGGGCATGTGTGTGTGAATCCTCCTATCCTCCGGATGGTATATGTGTGTCAGTTCTATTATAGAGAGCTTTATAAAGCAGCGTGGGTGTGACGGTTTAAAAGATAGCAGGTAGTAGATATGTGTGTGTGTGTGTGGAAACAAATTCATTGAATCTGTGTGGGAGTTTTGGAGTATGGCTGGCGGCTATGAGAGTGAACAGCAGATGACCAGCAGTACTTTGAGAAAAAAAAAAAAAAAAAAAAAACACACAAATATAGCTCAAAAAATGTCAGAAATAATTTGAAACAGTATTGAAATGATTCTGATCGGTATTGAACCTCTCATAAATAGACTAAACTGTGTTTTGCTTCAAACGTCATGGCAGTAGGTTGTGTGAGAAATAAATTGTGAAGTAGGCAATAATAAATATCTTTATTTTCCTATTATTATGCAGTGCTATTATAGATGCCTAGAAATATAAAGCACATGCTGTATATCATTTATATTTTATAAATTTATTAGTGCTCTCGAATGATTAAATCGCATCCTAAATATGTTTTTGTTTATATAATATATTTGTATATAATGTGTATATTTATTATGCATAATATATACAAACATATAAATACAAATGATATATATATATATATATATATATATATAAACATATAAATACAAACAAATGCATGTATATTTTGAAGAAAAATACATGTTCAATATATTTATATATAATCTAAAATATATATAAAAAATAATATATATATATATGTATATACATATATATATATATGTATATACATATATATATATATATATATACATACATGCAAATACTTTCAAAATATTTGTTATGTTACGTATATATATTTACACAAGTGTGTGTGTGTGTACATATATAGCCTAAATATACACAGTACCGAGCATTATGTAAAGAAAAACCTTTTTAATTTGATAGCATTGTCATATAATGACAAAAAATAAATAAAATTTTAAAATGAAAACAAAGAACTGCTTAATTATTAATAAAAATCTATAGCAGTCTCTCAATGGTATATTAAAGTAGCAGTGCTCTGAGGTGTGTGTTTGTGTGTAGGTCCACTGTTCTGATGACTCATTATGACTCACACCTGCAGACTCCTCACTTCATCCCTACACACATACCCTTGCATCTTCAGTGACACCTCTGCAGTGCTGAACAACTCAAACTTCTCCACACAAAACCGCTGGTGACTCCAGAACAGAGCAGCGTCATTCATGCAAACACTCATGCACTGGCTTATTCAATCCACTGATGCTATATAATAAGCTTCAATGCCACTCAGCTATTACTCATTAAAACAAATTATTAAGATAACAAAAATAACTGCATTTGCAAGTGCTTGCAAAACAGTAAAAGCATAGTGTTTACTGGTCAAATAATCCAAAAAAAGAGAAGAGAGACAGGGGAATGGGGAAAAGGGCTGACCTCAACAGCTTTCCTTTTTAATATATTTTAAATGTAACTTTTCTAGCAGTCTTAAATGTCACACAATCCTTTAGAAATCATTCTAATATGCTGAAGAATCATTTCTTATTTTATATACAGTTTATTGCATATAAGCAAGAAGGCTACTCACCGGTCTTACGGAGAGGGAAGTCATCCTTGCCCTCATAGGACCCTAACAGTGGGGGGAGTTTGTAGGAGGGTGGCGTGCCCGGTGTGTTGCTCTGTGGAGGGGAGCTCTGCTCCAGGGATGCGTGGTGAGCCCCCCTAAAAACAACAACACAGTCCATCACAAAGACTCATCCATCACAATTCAAACGAGACCCATAAACGTCCAGCATAATGTGGCATGACGAAGCATCAGTATGATCGTGGAATTAATTATAGATCATACTGCAGGGAAATGATCCACACTGAACCTGTCTCTGATTAATTAAATTACAAATAGTTGAGAGGGTGCAGCTTGAATTGGGTTTACCAGCCCAGAATAAGACTGAGCGTTTCAGACTAGCAAGGTTGCTCTCACCAGCACTTCTGGGGGAAGGAATGGTTGAGTCCACCGGGGCCCGGTTCTTTTTTGCTCAACAGAAACTCTTGCAGCTTCAGTTTGACCTCAGTACTAGCGATAGCACCTGAGAACAGAGTCGAAGGACATCATAAATACATGTATCTGTCTGTATATTTATTACAATTGAGGATTGAGGAAAAAAGAAATATTTTGTAACAGTATAAATAAAATAAATAAATAAATGAAAACATAAATAAAATTACAGATCCCAAACTTTTGAACTCTACTGTATAAACTGATCCAATACCAAAAACAAATAATACAAATTAACTATTTTAACTATTTTATTAACTAATATATATATATATATATATGTATATATATATATATACTAGTGCTGTCAAATGATTAATCGCGAAAATAATAATCCAAAATAAAAGTTTTTCTTTACATAATATATTTGTATGTATATTGTGTGTATATTTATTAAGTATATATAAATGCAAACACATGCATGTATATATTTAATGAAAACAAGTTATGTTTATATATTAAATATATTTAGATATAATATCAAATATAAGAAAATAAAATGTATAAATGCATTTATATGTAATACTATCAAAATATATACTGTTCGTGTGTGTTTTAATATAAACATGATAAATAAACTTAGCATAAGCACATATATTATGTAAAGAAAAACTTTTATTTTGGACGCGATTAATCGCGATTAATCATTTGACAGCACTAATTTATACATTTTATTATCGTGAAATTACCGTACATTAGTCTTCTAGATTGTTGGCTGAAAGGAATAGTTTATCCAAGAATTCTGTGATCATTTTCTCATGAAGATATTTAAAAAAAAGTTCAAACCAGGCTGTTTTTCACAACCATTGACATCCACAGTACGAAAAAAAGAAATACTACGTTTTTTTTCAAAATATCTTCCTTTGTGTTGAGCAGAACAAAGAAATTCATACAGGTTTGGAACCATTTGAGGGTGAGTAAATAATGACAAAATTTTAATTTTGGGGTGAACTATTCCTTTAAGAACATGCTAACATAAAACTCCTGGTATTATTAACGAGTGCTGCACATAATAGCTGCTTATGTGTGGACTTCTGAGGTCACTATAGGATATTATGTAGGCAGTAGGCAGCGTACTAGGTTTTGGAAATGATCCAGTATGTTAATTTTGTGGTGCAATAATGCCTAGTACGGCATTGTGTCGTTTCTAAGTGTAAACAACCAAAGATGAGAAATAATGGAGCAATTTGTGCCTACTGTGCCTAAAGTAATTCAGGGGATATCCATGACAGTGTGTAATTATAGCAGCAAACAACAATAAACATTAGCTACGTACTGCTCAGCAAGGTGTTTATTCATTGAACTAAAAGGTGAATGGCACATTTAAGCTATTTGCATTTAGGAAATGAGCATCAGAAAAAGCAACAGGAAATGAGTGGCAAACGTACCGTGAAAAAAAAAAAAAGAGTTTACTGTAGATCTACTGTAGAGCATTTAATAGAGAGATACGTACTCTCTTTACCCTTCTCTTTGTTCCGCAGCATGATGAGCTGTTGCTCCAGTCTCTGCTTCTCCATCTCTTCGTGACGCTGCTGTTCCAACTTCCTCTTCTGCTCCAGCTCCTGCTGACGCTTGGCGGCAAGGATCTCCTGCTGTTGCTGTTTATGAAGAGTTCAGAGGTCAAGTACCACAGTTCAAGGAGATGAAGTGTGCAAAGAGAACTGAGAGGGTCGTACCTTCAGATGTTCCTGTAGCTGTACTTCATGCTGGCGCGTCAAAACCTCGTGCTGCTTCTGGAACTCGGCGAACAGCAGCTGTTTCTGCAGCTCTTGCTGTTGTTTGAGAAGGAGCAGCTCGTGCTGTAGCTGTTTTTCCCTCAGTGACGGGTCCACGGCGCTTAGCACGCTCAGACGCGGGTCCGTACGCAGATCAACCGGCCCTCCGCTGCCTCCGCCCTGATCTCCTCCACTACCCACCGGGCTCTGCATCCCAGAGGGAAGCAAGGTCTTCACATCCACTGCTGGAGAGACAGAGACAGTCGATCATGAAAATAAAAGTTTGGTTTAACTTGAAAAAACTCGATGTAAATATATTACATCATGTAATGATAGTACTGCTTCTAGTATTAGTATCATTATCATTTATTTATTTATTTATTTATTTTTAAGTAGTATTTGATAGGGAATTATATTTATTTTTAAATTATTATTTTAAATTATTTAAAAATTATATTTATTTATTTACCAGGGAAAAACATAAATGCATAATATTTCTGAAAATTAATAAATAAACTAAAAAGCAACTTATTTATATTAAAAAAAAAAAAAAAAAAAAAAAAAAAAAAAGATTAATTACCTAAAGTTGCTTTTGGTTACTAAAATGTAATTAAATCATTCAAATGTAATCCAGAAAAAAATGTATTAATGAAAAACTAAATTTTGTTAAATGGAGTCTTAAAAATAGTATTTTTCAGCTAATACTTTTTAATTTAAACATTAAATTAAATAATATTAAATATTAAATAAATATGGAATTTATCATAGCAGGCTAAAACAGAAGGTTAATTATTTATAAGGCCAAATTAAAGACTATTGGTTACTAACAGGCTTATATGTGAACAGTGTACACCGCTACCTGGAAAAGTGGTGGAAAAAAAACAAACTGTGTTTTAATTTAACAATGAATATCTTCCCCTATATACAAATGTAAAAATTATATCATAGAGATTTTAAAGAACAAACTGGTCTGCTTCAGAACATAATTTAGTACTAGAATGAAAGAAAGAAATTTTACATTAAACTCTTTCGGGTCAGAGATATTCTTTTATCATTACTTATTAATACTTAAACATATAGTTATAAACACATAGTTTTTTTTTTTTTTTTCAAATAAATGCTATTCTTTTGAAATCCGAGATCCTAATGTTGCCTAAATGTATCAACGCTTCCACAAAAATATTAAGCAGCATAACTCGTTTTAACACTGATAATACGGAGAAATGTCTCTTGAGCAGCAAATCAGCATATTACAATGATTTCTGAAAGATCAGGTGACACTAAAGACCGCAACAAACCCAAACATCTGCCAGTCTGTATTTATATACATACACAGACTTGTTGCACTTTTATGCTGTAGGGGGTCACCTCTGCATGAGTTCAAACTTGTTTCCTCAACCTTTCCGCTAGTACTACTTAAAATAGCATGTTGACACATAAACTTACAATCAGTTTAGAGCACACAGTTACATAAGGAAAGGCCATGGGTGCATTTGCAATCGACACGTTACTATATAGTTCATGTACGTTGCATCTGCAAATGTTGGGTTGACATTTGTCTGTGTCTGCCCATGTTACAGTAACCAAGTGTGTGGGCTCAAATGTCGGCAGGCTAGTGGAAGCTGTCGTCTTTTGTATCACGAGCCAGCTGGGAATTCATCCAACTGAGCCAAACCAGCTTCAACCAGGAAGCGCATCACAGAAAAATACCAAAGCTGGTGTAAAACCAGTGTAAAAGGGCAACAGTAATGAGAAAAAGTATCAGCTAACGTCAGCCGGATAGCAGTACACTGAACTGGTGAAGAGGGCATGCGGTTATATAAACTAGTGGAGAAGCCAAGGTGATGTCCTGAGGCTTGTTCTAAAAAGCAGTCCAACCAATCACTTTTTCCTCCATCTCTGATATTTCCAATAGCACCACTAGCCCAAAAACTGAGCTTCCCAAAGCTTCTCAGCAATTGTTAATGGTACTAAAAAAAAGGCCCTACAAACCCATCATTCCTGCTTTTGTTGGTGTTACTCCTCCTTCCCTCCTCAAAAAGTCTTTTTAGTTTCACTGCATTTAAGGTGACATTAATGAGTTGTCATGGGGATAGCGATATGTTTTCTGCCTCCAGCACAAGTTAGTTTAAGCTCTCTCCAAAGGCATTCAGACAGGAAAACAGAGCACTACCATTAAAGACGAGCAGGTCAGCTTCCGAACTTTAGCGCGAATCCAATCAGTGCATCTCAAATAGGTGTTGTTTCTTACCAGTTTTGAAGATTTTCTTGACCCTTTGTGGGTTTGCATTGAGTACAGAATGCTTATGGGCTGCATCTCAATTCAAAAACTATAGCACACATTAAAGTTACTTCAACAACATCAAGTGAAATTTTTCTAATATTTTTTGGGCTTCAGTTGCATATGTTTTGGACTTATAATTACAAACTTCGATGACATTGCAAAAAACATTTGTTAGTTATTTCAAAATATTATAAGGAATTGTTTTATGATAAATATGCAAGCTAATCGATTGTAAATAATGAATTTGAACAAATAACTTAACCTATAAACATATGCTTTTGCATTAATATAATACTGTTGCATATTTTTAGAATTAGGGTTACTGGAATGCCCTAGCCTTTAAATAAAAGCACTGACAAAACATTTTGCACTTTCATGGCATTTTTGAACTTCTTGTGGCCTCTATGAAATAAATATGTATGAGCTTCTGGCTATATTTTTGTGGCCAGATCCTTGTTTCAAATACTGAGTAGTACATTTGTTTTCATCGGAAAGTAAAACAGCATTTAAAACACATGGTCACTGTCACTTTTCCCTAATTTAACGCACCTTGAAATGTTTTTAAATAAAAATAATAACAATAATAAAAAAATTAAATCTAATTTCAAAAACACAATCTCAAATTTATATATTACATGTCAAAAGTGCCAGTTAGTACCACATCAATAAAAATAAATAAATATATACACACACACAATTATTTGGGGCACATACCAAAATTTAAGTATTGCATTCCTGTAGCTCAATCTGAAGAACAACGAAAAATGTATACCTTTAATGCAACACTAAGTTGGTTTGGATAAAAGTGCCTGCTAAATTCATAAATGCATTGTGACAGCCCTAGTTAGTATCTAGCATAATTCATTACAATCAATGCATTTATTACAAAATATATGAGTTGAGGAAAAATAACCAATTTAGGCCAATACTTTCCAAAACGTATGCTCTTTTCACAGTATAAAAACAACATTACCTGGCCTTTACTGCCATACGTTTTTTTCACCTCACAAATGATTTGAGATGGGGGTAATCTAAATCTTGCATCTTGAATTGGTGTACACTAAAGTAATTTTGACTTTAATGTTATATGCTGGCACTTCACTCAGTATAGTACAAAGCTATACTTTGTCTCTTCAAATGCCAAAGAGTCCTCAGGGTGTCCTTGAGTCTGCAGGGACTTCAAGTGTGAGGTAGGACAGCACTATGCGGGGGCCCCTCACCGCTGAGAACACATTAACCCACATGTCACTCAACCTGTACCGTCGCCCGGCTCGCCCTCTCAGCATCAGCTAAAGTTTACCAACATGCTAATGATCCGGTTTCTTTGCTGGATGCCTGGCGGAAGCGTTCGGCTTACATGAAAATCAGATTACTCCCCCTTTATCAGTCGGGGCTAAATATAGCCTTCCTCGCACCCTCGGGCCGATTGACTGAGTCAAGCCTTTGACGTCAGAGCTTGGCCAGTCGAGGTCGCCAGGGCTACCGCTCTTGTTACTGACCAGATGAGCTTAGCATAGATTTCCCTAGATGCCTTGTAGTCTTCCAGTAGAGGAACAGGGTGCTTCCTATATATAAAGTTCAGCTGTGTTTGCAACAAATTTCATGCATAAAAAAATATAAATGAAAAATATATACATATATATATTTACATATATACATATATATATATATATTTATATTAGGAGTGTAACGATACGCCATATTGTATCGAACCGTTCGGTACGAGGCTTTCGGTTCGGTACGCATACGAACCGAACGATTCAGAAAAAAAATAAATAAATAAAAAAAGAATAAACTTTGTAAAATATAATGTGTACAGTAATACACTCAACAAGGCAGCACAAATGACGGGACAGGGGAGCCGCTGTTTGCTCCTCCCACCCCCAAACAGACGAGAATCCCGCGGCATTCAGGTAACGTTAGGCATTTCCCATTTCAACCCAGCATCCAGCTGTTTAACCAGATCTTTCTGCTCTAACACACTAAAATAATGTTTGTATTGGCGTTAACAATACTTTAGCATTAAATGTAACATATGGGTAGGTTCACGAAGCGTCTAAAAACGCGAGGCGCGTTGCTTCCTCCTCCAATTTCAAAGCGCTTCGGTGCTCGTTACGCTGTTACTAGGTAACCATTACAAATAAAGAGCTTGGGCACAAAACGCGCTACATGTGAATGACCCCTAAGCCTTTGGTGACACATACACCACGAAATTAAATAGTGGATTGTCCCACAGGAAGAAAAAGGGCCTGGTTGTCAGTGGATGGCGCTCACGGTCTACGAGGTTTTAATTAATCAATAAATACCATCCAAGGCTGACTTTTCCAAAACACTTTATTTGCTGATAAGAAGAAACCCCAGAAGATATGTGAAGTATAGCTCAATTGTTGTTCAAAGTAAAAGAAAAGGGGGGAAAAACAAGGTCATACTATGTTAGTTTTAATAGATAAAAATGTGGGAAATTTTTATTTTAATTTTTTTAAATAAAATAAATTCTCTTTTTTATTGTATTTTTGCCGTATCGAAAACATACCGAACCGTCCACTACTGTATCGTATCGAATCGAAACGTGATTTATGTGAATCGTTACACCCCTAATATATATATATATATATAAAATTATGATTTTAAAGATTGTGAAACAATACTAAGGAAAGAAGGGTTTCAAGGGCGGTATGCAAAAACACCGCAGTCTGATCAATGCAAGACTAGATGACTTATGATACTGTTACTACTAGGTGACATCATACTACTTTCCTATCAAGCTCAACAACAGATGTTATATCAACATCTTAATCAAAACCCTAAAGTTTTCTTGCAATTTTGTAGCACATGTGCTGACTTTGGTTAACTTACCTTTATTTGAAGAAGATCTTCAGAAAACAAATTACACAACACAAACAACACAGAAAAGATATTTCTGATAAAATCTCAAAGCCTTCTGACCTTGCAGAGACAGCAATGCAACTACCAAATTCCAGAAAGAAAGGTTCTAATTATTATTAAAATAGTCCATGCGACATCAGTGCTGCAACTGTAATTTTACGAAGCTACGAGAGTACTTTTTGTGTGAAAAGAAAATCAAAATAACCACTTTCTGTTCTGAAGATGGAAATGAAGGTGATATACTGTATTAACGGAAGAATTTCAATTTTAGGTGACTGTTAAACATTCTTTAGACTCTTACTCCTTAGCTCTATTAACACTCCAAACCTGGTTACAACTATTAAATGTTTTGTTAGCATGTTTGTTCACAGTCTAGCGTGTGCACAGCAGCAGCACCACAGATCAGTAATCAGTCCAAACACAACATCTATGTGACAGACTCCCACATCCCTACGGAAAACTCCTTTGAGGTGATAATTAGCAAGCACAGGGACTATTAAAGACAGCCTTCCTATCAACTCCTTCCTGTCCGACAAAAGAAAACGGCAATTCCGTCACAGCTAATGTCTATCCTTTTTCAAACTTCTTGTTCATTTTAAATATCACCCGCCTCCAAATTGGTAGTTACTCTTCAAGGACCTGTTTTTAAGTTGAAAGGAGGAGATGAAAAACGCATGAAGGACAAAAACAGAAAAAGGGGAGGTACTCTGGGACTGGAGCCTTCGAGGAAGTCCTCGGTGTGGAGGTTGGGCAGACTGAGGGGGTTTCCAGGCAATTTCCCTCGGAGAGCTCTCACCAAAGTGGAGACTCGACTGATTACTAGCGCCCACACGTACTGCACATACACAAACTTGCAGACCGATATAAACAGAATCAAGCGTACTGTAAAAGATCATATAATCAGTCCTGTTTACTGCTCAAAATATGAAAACATTCTTAAAATAAGATACAATTGCTTAAGATGCAAAACTACTCAAATGAGAAAATAAAATAATTTATATTTAAACATTAATAAACATTTTGCTTCTCAAATAACAATTTTATAAGGATGTTTCAATGCAAAATAACATACTAGGGATGAATGATATTCACCAATAAGCAGAGAATGAACCATTAAATATATAACATTAAAATTCGATACTTTTTTGTTTAATTAAAATAAATATAAAATACTAAATCAATTATTTTACAAGAAAAATAAAATCATGCATCACAATACTGTAGTCGACATTTGGAGCAAAAAAGTTAATACAATTTGTCCTAAGACAAGAATTCATTTAGGTTTCAGGACAACTTTGAGAAAAGGTTTTGATACACTTCAACTGTTGACTACTGTATAATAACATGCATTATGAAAAATTAATATTGATCCTTTAGAGATTTGCTAAATATTTTATTTTAATTATATTATTAATGATATTGAGATTACATTGAGAGTGTTAGAATAATTTACACAATTTAATACCCAATAAATAAAGAGCTCGTCTGATCACATTTTTTTTTAATGATTTCTGCATGCATACATAAACGCATCTTTCCATGTTGTTTTACAGTTTCTCTGTTTTTTTTCCCTCCAGGTGATGCATAAATGAGGACAACGGTGACCATGTCCCAAGGGAAATGCATAAAAAAAGGCAAAAAAACATTCCTGCAGAGGCACTTACCATGTATTAAAAACGAGGTAAGAGCATTGTAACCTGACAGGATGAAAATAGAAGAGAGAGAGAGAGAGAGAGGTACCTCCTCATTAAAAATAAAAGACGGTGTTGCATAAGCTATAGGTGAGGTTGGGTGAGCGAGAGACAGGAAGACAACAGACCGAGTAAAACTGGTTGATGTTATTTGGACAAAAATTCAAGCAGGACTAATCAATGGAGTGTCTGGAAGAGGGCCAGAGAATGCTTGAGTAGCCAGATTTACCTTTCATCAGATTATATCGTACTCCTTGGATTACGCTAATCGCCTGCTGGAAGCACTAGAAATAGCTTCCTCTCACTCCATGCCACTGGCGTTTAGAGCAAGGTGCCAGTGTGTGTGTACTGTATATGTGTGTGTTTATCTACACTCAATCTCCTTATGCAACAGTTAGCTGAAGTTTGTTTATAAGCGGTTGGGCAGTTGTTAATCACAATTCCCAGCTCAATTTGAATTTGACAGTAAGACCAGAGCACACAGTAATGACTGGAATCAGTCTAGATCGACAGATGAATACAGGAACACGTCAAAAGTAAATTGTTTCCATTATAATCAATCAATGAATCAGTTTCATACTGCATCAAGACAGTCTAATTTAAAAGGAAAAAATAGCTGTTTGATTTTAAAGAAAGAAATTACAGTATTTAACATCTCATGAGGAATAACAGTCAGTTATATTATGGTTACTCTTCTTAAATCTGGATGATGTATGTGGCCAACAAATGGGACCTCTGGAGGATGCAAAAACTTACTTATCAAGGCCACGCACACGTCACTAGTTTTCGGACGCAGTGGTACACGGCAAGATTTTAAAACCTGCCAATTTCTGAGGCAATCACATTTACAAAGTTGCGCGCCAAAAACATGGAATCTGAGGAAGAGATCTGTTTCTTTGTGGCAGCAATGGCTTGCGAAAAAACAAAAAAGAAAAGAAAACGAAGAGCATGGCAAAGAGTTTGGCTGAAGGGCAGAGAATGAAGTCAATATTGACAGTTCCTTTTTTATAGATTATTACTATTTAATATATTATTTTAAATGCTGCTCGATATATCATACAGCGCTTGCCGTTCAGCGAGTTTGTCCTCTTTCTCGACAGTCCAAATTCTCCGTGGCGCTGCCATGTTTATCTTTCTTCTGTGGTTTTTATTTGTAGCTTCTGATTGGTCATTTCAAATCGGCTCGTTCAAAAGCACACACGTCAAGCTCCCGAAGTTTTTTGACATGTTTAAAAATGATTGCGAGGTCGGGAAGTGCTCGTAAGGCACTCTGCTCGTCTCGTAATTTCTCACCCACCATACGAGCCCCGACCATACGAGAAGAAACGATTTCCGCCAAAAACCCAAAAAATAAAAATAAAATCACATGCGCACATCAAAAATCGCACCGTGTACACCCGCCTAATGAAGTAAAACCAATAAATAATAAAAATTATTATTTATTTACTAAATAATAAAACATTTATTTTATGTTATTTAATGAATATTATTATTTATCTGATCTATGCATTTTATTTAGCTGAAATAGTTCCAGACACCAACAAATAAATAAATAAACTATATTATTATTAGTAGTAGTAATACAATGACGAAATTTCTAAAAATAAAACAGAAATTATAAAAAAAAAAATAATAATAATAATATTAATTGATTCTTTACTTGTTGGGTATTTTTCATGTGATGGAAGGTATGTGCTGTTTCTATAACTGTAGTTCTTCTTTAAACAAACGCTGTCTGTCGATCTGTCCATTTCCATTCCACGGTTTGAGATGCTTATTTCCTTTCCTGCACCTACTTCCACAATCACAGCAGACAAGCATCTGGAGAGACCCAAACGTGCAATAGTCAGCTTTTGGGAAGTTGTTTATCACACTAAGGAATTCTCTTCAACATTTCGGTCAACACAAAGAAATCCAAAGACGAAATCATGCTGCCTTTTCCCTTGTCTTTTGCAAGCTATGTATTGAAATAGCTGCCCCATTTCCACCGTAGCAGGGGGTCTTTCCTGGCTTCAAACTCCTTCCCCCCTGTCTTCCTCGCTTTCTTCTACACCTTCACCTCCTCCTCATCCTCCCCGGCCCTCCTCCTCCCCTTCACTCCCAGAAGAGATTAAACACAAGCAGCGACAGAACACAGTCTGCCTGCGAAAAGCGCAGTTATAAATAGCCCTGGATTAATAATGCTCTGGGGGGAGCGGAGGGGGGGAGGTGGGGGATGGGGGGCACGCTGCGCTTTTTAAAAGTGCACGAATCTATTTTAGGCCGCTACATTTCCAGGCGGCTCTCAGTGCATCTCTCTGCGCGCTCTTTCCCATCTTGCTATAGACGTCTGTGATGAATGCGCTGTGCAGTTTCTTTAGAAAGACGGCCTTTGACCCGGAGACCCTCATGAAAAGCATGTCGATAGCCTGTCAATAATGTGATAAAAGCTCCGCCCAGGGATTGTAATCATGGCCAATCCATAGATGTTAACCAATGCGCTGTGATCCAAACCGATAAGTAAACTGACAATGAGGCTGAAACTCTAAAACATGTTTAAGGATAACTTTCCAGTGTTTAAGTTGACATCTGACCGCTGTATCCTCAGGGTCATCATCCCTCATGGCAGCAACAACATAAAGCTCTCCTCTCCTCTCTCCCGAAGGGCTGTCCTTTTGTTTTCAGAGCTCAGTTGAAAGAGAAACTTACAGCTGACACAATTTGCTGACACCATTTCCTGCTTTCATTCCAGCCTGGGGAGCTTTATTTTAGCAGCTAGTCCAAAGCCCTGTTGTGCAGAGACAAAGAGAGACGGTAACAAAGAGAAATAGATGTACAGAAAAAGAAAAAGAGTAGGGATGCCCCAGTGTGTGTGTATTAATCCTGACAAATTTAGTGTGTTAATGTAGGCAATTTATTTTTTCATTTTAAGTGTCACTTTGTTGTTTCCATTTTAATTTGAAATAACATATATTTAAAACTTTATTGTTGGGATTAATCGCAATTAATTTCATAAACAAATGTACTGTAATGTATTAATTGAATTAATCACAAAATAAATCAGGATTATTTAATGAAGAGGATTTTTTATTATTTTTTTAAACTAGGCATTTTTTGTAAAATTGCAAATGTATTTTTTAAATTAAAAAATTCATTTCTTTAAAAAGGTATGGAACATTTTTTAAATGTGTAAACTATGTAAAATTTAAATGTTTAATACTAATTCTATTTCCATAAGGAGAAAATTGAGCAAGAAACGTTTAGTATATATTAATATTGTTAAGACTAATAAATCAAGATTTAATATGTAATTTAACATTTTAAGAAGTATATATCACACAGAGAGAGTAACATCTGTATAAGAGAGACAGAAAAAGAAGACAAATTGAGGACACTGAGGTGGGACCTCAAGGGCAGTCATTAATAAATGTGCCTGCAGAAGAGTCTCTGTTGGTAAGCTTTGGGACACAGCAGTGAATCATGGGACGTGTTTCCCCAGCACAGATACAAACTAGAGGCTGAGAAGGTGCAGACCTGTGATATATTATAACAGAGACTGTACACACACTCACAGACCCATGGTAAGAGCGAGATAAATGTGTCCTATAAACCAACAATCATCAGGACAGAATGGAAAAAATGCTAAATGTATTAGGAGTCCATGGTGGTTTGCCTTTAAATAAAAGCTGTCAGTGGAAACCACACGGCTATGAGCAAATAATCGCTGTAAGAAAAAGTTGTAATCAATCAATTAAGACTTTAGTGCAGGAGTGACGTTTTCCGAAGCGACAGGACTGATTGCTTTTCCCTTAAATGTGCTTCATTTTTATAAATAGTTTGCGGTTTCGTATTGATTTTACAGCTTTTTTTTTGACTGAAATGGGCTCCTGCATCCGCAGCCTCCCTGGAGGAACCGCTTTCTACCATCCCCCTGTTTTAAAGTCTATTTTGCAGAGAGCCCGGCTTACGTCATGGTTATTTTCTTTAGCAACGGTACACCAGCTACGCTTCAGAGAAACGAGCTGGAGAGATGGAAAGGCAGAGAGAGAGAGAGAGAGAAAAAAGCATGAATATTGCTTTCCAGAAATAGCACATAGCGACGTGCGGTAGGCTGCCCTGTCAAATCGGTTCTGCATCCTCTCCTTGTTAACGGCACATAGATGAACGAGCGCGAGGGAACTCGCAGAGAGAGAGAGAGAGAAAATCAAATGGAGTCGGTCAGATCCAGCCAATGGTTTGGCAACACTGCCACCAAGACTGTGCATGGTGAGGTGAAAAAAAAAGAAGGGAAGAAAAGCTGGGTGATATTTACATCCCCTGGAAGAGCTTCTTGGCAGCTTAAACTTGGGGTTTCAAGCTGGTAAGGGAGAGTTACAAATAGCCAGTGTGATTTATGCGCCCCAGGAACCTCCGATGCCTTGGCAGGCCTAAAGGAGGGGTAGATCCCCTCGCTCTGGGAAAACAAGAAACCAGCAGTTCTTTGGTGGAAGCCCAAAAAAAAAAAAAAAACAGCTGTAAAAAAGCGAAAGAGAGCGCTTGTGCAGCGCATGATGTTTGTTCAGAACTCTTGATCTATAAGACATGCGCACGATGACGTCAATTAAAGTGGATAATGACACTGCTGGAAGTCAGCAGCGTTTATCAGCTAATGCATGTCGATTCGTTCATGTCACGCACGCTGAATGGAGCTATTCTCGATTGTAGCAAAGAGAACAGAGGTTTTTAAAATTTTTATTTTTTATTATTGGCCATTTTAATTATTTACAGGACAGTCAAGAGATGACAAAAAGTGAAAAGAGGGGCTAATGCTGTTGGGATATCAAGTTAATTTGAGCACATGCACTAACTGCTAGACTTTTTTTATACTACTGGCATGACGCCTAGTTTTAGTAGTAGACTAGTTAAGGCTGCTGTGGCTGATGAATAGATACCAATTACAAAATAAATAAATTAATTATAATTAAGGGTTAAAAAAAAACTAATATAAAAAAAAGAGATTTTTACATGATATAGTTTTACATGATATGCAAGACTTTTAGCTTCGGAGCCGGATATCTCAAATAGGTTATTACCTTTAGCAGTGATGTTAAATTTATTAAATTAAGTTAATAATTATAAAACTAATAAGTATTAAATCATGACAAAAAAAAATGTCTAAAATGTAAAGAAAATAATTTTTTATGTATTATTTTTTAAGCTACTGTAAGCACTAAGCCTTAAAGCATACTATAATATTATAAATAAATAAAAACATCAGACAACAGTGTTATTAAATTAAACCTCAGCCTGAGCCTTGTTAGAACAGAAATAAAATGAGCATGCTCAGTTAAATATCCAATGCTGGTTATGGAGCAGTCAATACTAAACATTTAATTGTGAAAGTTATATTTTCTAAATTTTTTACGTACGCTCAACAAATGTAATCTATCTGTTGCTTACTGGTATCAGTAGTGGCAGAACTAGTCAGCCGCAAACATATGAACTAAAACGACATCTGACTGTATTGCCTTTGTCTCGGGCCACCAACTCAATTTCCTATCACCCGCCTTCCTTCCCCATCTGCCCCAAAACAGTGTCCCATTCAACAGCGAAACCTCTACCAATCACACTGTGAGCTGCGTATGCCCAACCGCCATTCCTTAGGGCTCTAGTTCAATTGGGACGACCTTTCATGAGCAGGAAAAAAAGCAGAGAAGAAGAAGAAGCCGCATGCAAAGCATAAACATTGAGACGATGAAATGTCATCGCTAAGTAGCAGGCTGAGTGCCGGCCACTGTTTACAGGTTCTATAAATGCACCAGCATTGACGTCAAACGCTTGCATGAGAGGAATGTTGTTTTCTGGGTAAACTTCAATGTGTGGTGCGGAATTCATCTCACACCACTTTTTAGAAAGCAGCAAAGAGGGGGTCGCAGGGTGTACTCCAGCAGAAAGAGAGGGTTTTTTTTCCACATGAAATATATATAAAGTGAATGTGAAGCATTTTTTAATAATTACTGGGTCATTTTAAAATGTTGGTAGCAGGACTTTCACGACACCAACACTATTTTAAGACTATTTTGTGCCTGATGGGAAAAAAAACACCTCCAGAACCAGTTATAATTGAATTGTGATCATTTACTTTATTCCAATTCAGTCTCAGCACCAAAGAAACAGGTGGATCACAAAATCCACCATTCCTGACAAAATGCCCCCAAAATAAGACAGATGACTTCTCTGAAATTAATTTCCCCAGCACTTTTGATTCTTCTTATTCTTACCCTACACTAGCATTGACTGGCAGCTGGGAAAGCCAGAGCAGGAACTAGATCTTTGAATAGGAGCCTCTACTCCGCATCGCTCCTCGGGGGTTTGATGGCATGTGTCGTAGAAAGGTTATTCCTTTTCTTATGAAACTATTTCCAGTAAAGGATATTAAAAGATATCAGGAATTTGAAGTCATGGGTCATTTGGCAAGAGGCAAGAACAACAAAATGGCCTGCGTGTGTCTTTGAAACGTCTGCACCATGCTTCCTGCTGCCACTTATGAAGATGAGAAGGGCAATAAAGATGAGGAGGTAAACGAAGGAGCGGCAAGTCATTCTTCAGTAGCAGAATATCAAATAAGCCATGGCTGGCGCATGACAAAAAAGCTGTCGTGTGTGTCACTAGGGACTTGGCGTGCGACAAAGAGGAAATGCATATCCGCAGACAGGTTAAATAATACAGGGTACCTTTCCTGCGAGATCTTACAGTACAAATGACTGAAAGCGAAGAATCGACACCTCAGATTTAGTAATACAGAAATACTGGATGTGGCAGGCTGACACAAAGAGCAGTTAAAAATTCTAAACCATTGTTTTCATATGAATGTGTGAACATCACGGTATTATTGAGTGCCCATGGATAGCACCAAGGGAGAAATTTGGAAGCCACGCACAACTTTTTTTTCATGCCACTTACATCATTTTGCATTAAACACAAACAAAGCCTTAATGGTGACATATCATGAAATTCTGAATTTTCCATGTTTCAACTGCTATAATCAGGCCCCCCGGTGCATCTACCAACCCCGTGAAAAAAATTAGACCCTCAGATTTCACTTCCCTGAGATGTAGAAAGGAGATCTTATTATAAAATGATTGTGCCTTAATCTGCACATTTCCACCTATCACAGTGTCGCAAGCGACAACGGTGTACCAGATCTAACACCATGGCGGAAGATCAAGCAAAGCATGCTAACCGTTCTGTCTGTGGCTGCACAGATGAGCTCCAGCTTCAGAGGAGACAAGAGAGCAGTGATTTATTTACTGCTGCCACACAGATCTAATGTAAACATGTCATTTCTTTCTCAGCTGTTTACATTCACAGACGTCACTTAATTTTTTGTACCTCGTGTGTTTAAACTTATCCGCATTTGAGCTTAAGCACTATAAGACATGAAAGAGAACTTAGTTTAGCACTTACACTTTCTGTGCATGTGCTTCAGAAAACCATCAGAAGTTTAAATATGATGCCAAATGTATTGATGAAATCCAATAGACACGATGGTTGTTTTGTTGAGTGTTTATTGTCGATTGATGATGTTTTTTTTCAGCAGAGTATCTGTGGTATGATCTGTAAAGGCACAGACCTATTCTGGAAAAAAGGGGCGGGGAGCAGCAGCTAATTTGCATTTAAAGAGACATGATATAAATAATGAGAAAATAATTTGTAAACAATGTACTTTATGATGTTTCCATTTGAATAATTTACATTTCTTCAGCTGTTGACTTTTATTCTCATCCAAAGTGTTCTCTGCTTCTTGATAACACCTATAATCACGCAGTTTGTTGAAGAGAAATGGACACTGAGAGACTGCCTTAAAAATGAGTAAATGAAGATCAAGTAAATTACACTGGATGTGGCACTTTTGACTGACAGTAGGCTGTAAGGAATCACCCAAAATCCACTTGGGATGCACTACCAACTCAAAGACCCTACCAACAATGAGCTCAAGTACAGACAGGGCTGTAAAGAGGCCTCACTGCTCACTACATACTGTTGTCTACACTAATATCTTGCCTCCTGAAATATCCCTGAGCACCATAATTTGCTCATTTGCCCATCCTATACTAAAACCCAATAATAGAAAATAGTAAAATGAGACCAGTGAGATATTATTAGCTCATGTGTAGGGTACAAACAGAACAGCTTGGAGTATATACATCTTCTATTTCCACTCGACTGCACAATTTTCTCAGACTAAACTCAATGTCTCCGATGTCCGCTATGATTTCCTGATAACGAACTACTGCTGGAGTGCATTTGAATGTTCATAGTTTTCTATGATATTTTTGCATCATCCTTACATTGTTGTCGCTAAGGCACTTTCGTAACCTGTCAAATAAACACCTACACGAATGCAACATCGATAACCGCAAGTGCAACAGATAAACAACTGATTATTTGAATCATCCACTGAATCAATGTCTGAATCACTGATTGACTGACTCATGTTTGTTTCATTTAGATCGTCTGTCAACCATGACATGAAGTGCACTGCAGTTTGAGAATAGACCTCAAAGTAGGTGTTGAAAGGTTATGAAGTGGGTGGGGCTGATGCATTCCCATAGTGCCCTATAAAAGCTCCAGTTGCCATTCAAGACATGGGGGTGAGACCATAGGCCTGTAAACAGACACAACATGCCTGGTGCTTATTATAGCATGGGGCATCACTGGGGAGACATAGTTGACTAGCCGTAGTGGGAACGATACGGCTAAATTTAGAGGAGCTCTTAATTTTGGTGACAATAAGAAGTAGGCAAACTTCGTATGAAAATTATTGTTTAAGAACCTGCTTACAAAGTCAGAATTCACCCTATTTATTATTTCTGCATCTATTTGTTCCAAAAAAAAAAAAAAAAAAAAAAAAAAACCTTGTTCTGAAATGACTTTCCTTTTTTCCTTAACAATGTGTAAAAAACTACACACCAATAATGTTTTCCAGTAAAAGTGTGTTTATGTGTTAATGTGGCTACAATTTAGCTGCATGAAATTATATAAATTTATAAATATTTTAAAGACTTAAATTGGCTGGAAAACCTTTCTAGCACATTTAAAGAACATTAATAAAAATGAAGTTGGATCATTCTTATGTGGTGGGGCTGTAATACAACAAGTTTAAATATACAACAAGTTTATTTTTCAGATATTTGTGGCAAGCCAACAACATACAGAAGCCAACAATTCAAAGCCACTGTTTTCTTTCAGGCCACTTGCTTAATTTTCCATTAAATGCAAAAATAAATAAACAAAAAAATAAACTTAATGAAATGAAAAAAAAGAAAGGAAATTAAATAAAACATTGTTATTTCATAACAAATATCTTTTTGTGGTTTGATAGCTTAAATGAACATAGGCTACATTCAAATAAAGTGATGGGACTAATAAAAATGCAGATAAAAATAAATGTTTAATATTCAAGAGATACAACAGATTACAGAAGTGCAGTGGGTTATGCTTTGTTTTTCACATAGACTTGTGAGTCAGGGCCTTTTTTACATGACCATCCATTTTTTTGGCAACGTTTTCCTGTGCCAAATGGCAGCATGGCCTTGCATGACAATTCCAGACTGTTGGCTAAATCCATTAGCTAATTTTGGCATATACCTCAGATGCCACGTGCATGCCCAACACGCCACCCAGCATTATTGATGTCGCATTGTTTGCATGTCCCATTTCTCCCCGAAAGAATATTGACATTGCCGCAATTGACATTTAGATATTAATATGAGACTAACATAAATGGCATCATATCTAAAGCATCTAATGAATGTAGGAGAGCCGGGAAACCACCAGCATCTGGATGTGATGCCATGCCATCGATTTTTAAATCTGCACTCGATTCAATGCATTTCTGCAATGTTTAGGCATCAGCGTTGGCAGTCACCGATTTGAAAGATACTGTTCTTTGCTTTAGTTTGAAGTGACTGACACAATACAAACCGCTGTTAAGGTCTACATTTCTGCAAAGCAGTTAAAACACAGACCACAGAACAAAGGAGGTCCAATTGTCTGAATTTATTTCCAATCACAATAGCAGGGGGTTTCTTCCTTTTGAAGTCAACTGTTTAAAGTTCCATTCTAAAATTCTCTAGGGCTGTTTTACAGTCACATATTTTCAGTCAGATAAAAGCACAGACAAGCAGCCACCGGTCAGTCATCAAATCTGCAATCCACCTAATCCATAATGATTCAGCATGATGTTGCAAGGCTTTTTCCATGACATAACGCAGGTATAATTAATTAAAAACCTCCTCAGGGAGTATCGACTTATAATGATTCGATCCCAGTTCAGCAAGCTTAGAAGATCGGCTCAGCTTATCCAGAAAATTCATCCTAACTTGCAAAATCTGCAAAAGAAACATCCTGGCCTCAATCATAAAAAGGTGCAGTAACTATTTTTGGACCAATTTTTAGAATATGTGTTTGTAGAGTTTGGAAAGTCAAAAGTGTCTGCTTGAAGAAAATCACTAACATGTGTAAGAGCAGCATGTATGTCTAGACAAGCACAAAAAAAACCCCCGACGCTACCTATAGATTCTGTTGCATAATCAGGCCGCATACTGTACATAATGTGTTCCAGCAGATGTGGATGAGTGTCGTGTTTCCTTTGGGACAATT
Source organism: Enteromius viviparus (assembly GCA_032353835.1). NCBI lineage: Eukaryota > Metazoa > Chordata > Actinopteri > Cypriniformes > Cyprinidae > Enteromius > Enteromius viviparus. The sequence goes on along the minus strand of JAUCNO010000710.1, from coordinate 3,389,811 downwards.
AAATATGTCAGCACTCTTGTACACTGGTGTTGAAGAGTAAACCACAATGGCTCCTGCTAAAATGCTTCGCATGTTTGGTTAATAGAGATGTTTTTAGCTTCTTTGATGCTTTTTTGTATAGTCCTAGTATATATATCAATAAGGAATTTAAATGGATTCTAATCCTCATAATAATTTGCAATGAAGGCATCCCAGGAATTTTTGACAAGACTTTAACAAATCACAGAATAAAACTGGAACTATTAAAAAACATAATGGTAACTTTTTAAGGTTCAATTGTTTAACAATAGTTAAAGCTTCATTTTTCATTAACCAACAATGGATATTTTTGTATTTTTCATTTGTGTTAATTCGTGTTTGTTCACAGTAGCAGGTGTTACTTTATACAACTTCAAACGCATCTGTACAACACCATTTGGGGTCAGTAAAATTTAAAATGACAGAAATAAATAGTTTTGTTTTTTTTCTGTGGAGATGCATGTTGATCATACATTTACAGTCACAAAAATATTACAAGAATAACTGCCGTTCTATTTGAATTTTCTAATCAAAGAATTCTGACAATTTGTTTTTTAAATCTATCAGGGTTCACACAAAAAAATATTAAGTCACTTGAAAATGTTTTCAACAACAACAAAAAAAAGAAAAATTGCTTATTGAGCACCAATTCGGCATATTAGACTGATTTCTGAAGGATCATGTGAAGACTGGAGTAATGATGCTGAAAATTCTATTTTGCTATCACAGACAACATAAATTACATAAAATACCCCAATAAAATACAAAATAACATTATCAGTGGGAAAAAAAATGCTTTGCATGTAAACAGTTCTGGATTTTAAAATTCCTAGTCCTTGCCATCGAGTTCACTTTAATTTGACACCATCAATATATCATTCCAAAAAAACAACAAAAAATCAGTTCATGCAGTAAGATCTTACAGGAACCTTAAACAGGATTTTTATTGATCCTTCAGGATTGGTTCCAAATAGAGCTAGAAATTCCAATGGGAATCATGGACACATTCCTTTAGGATTGTGTGTGATTATGCTCTGACTACGTGATCATGGTACATATGTACATATCTTTTCAAAAGAAGGGTTTGTAAAAGAGAGGCGTTGAATTTTTCAATATAAAAGAGTATTTTTTGTTCAGTTATAAAGTTATCAAGACATACGGTATAGACAAGAAATAAACCAATAAAAATAAACACAAAAACACAAATAGTCTCCACTTCTAAACTCAAAAACACAAATTAATGTGTCCACTTGGTAGTACTCCCTTAAAAACAATACTAACACAAATACAATTCTCAAGAACGGTCTATTAAGGACTTAGTAAATTTCAAACCAATACATAAGGGTTACGGTTAAGGAGGTGCATGGCTCGAAAATACCAGCGTATCTATCTATTTGAACAGTTGACAGATAAACAGGCCCGGTGCGAGGAAAAGAAGCGGCTGCACACCCACACACTGTTATATAGTCATTCCTCTGTGTTGATTCAAGCGCAGGTGAGAGATGGCCGAACCTCGCAAAGCTCTGACGGGAATGTTGACGTCACTTCTGACAAGTTTACTCTGCCAAAATAAAGCTGAGAGCCTCTCAAACTCTGAGGCGCAAAATGATATCATTTTACACATCTAACAACATAAACAGTAACTTTATTTGACAGTTTCCTTGCTACACGTTACATGTACTTACAATAGTAATAACAGTAAATTATGTATAATTACATACAAACAAACCTACAGTAAATACATGCCGGTGCTGCTTAGTGACAAACACCCTTCAAAATATCTTAACTTAATGATGGCTAAAATGTACATTTTTGGTGAAGACACTGGAAAACAAAGTGCAACCGAAAACAGTTGAAAGTCAAGTCCTTAAGTTGAAAGTCATTTGCAACACATTTGCGTCTACCGGGTTAAACGCTTAGAAGAGCATTTCGAAACCACATGGTTGACCATATTAACTTAACGAACTTAAAAGATTAATTAGCCTAAGAAAATGTGCAAAAGAGTGACCTTAATCACGGTACATGCGTAAAGGAAAAGCAGGCACCTTTGTTTAGAGATGCCCATTCTAGGTTTACACCGTGACCCTCATGGTTTTACCCAAACAGAGTTTGACCCAGACAAAACAAAGGCAGAATGTAGCCACAGCACGGCTGTTGTTCAATCAAACAAGCATCAACGATCTTAGACATCAAAGACTCTTCAGCTGCAAGCAACGCAAGCATGTTTTTAAACACCCAACCCTCGTTCTCCTTTTCAAAACAAGCCAGGTTTCTTCACGCACGCTTGCGTTTGTGCATCAGCTCATCTTCAACTCACCGGTGCTGGGCATGCTGATGCTCCTGGACTGAGAAAGCAGCTCCACGGGTCGCTCTCTGCTGGACGTGCTGTCTGAAGAGAAGCAGGACTCTGTCTCATAGATCGTCTGCAACATCGCGCACAGTCCCGGTACGGTTGGCTTCAAAAGCATGCCAGTCTCAAAAATATCACCGCTCGATTAATGCAAAAACTAATTAACATGTAAAAGGAGATGCCAACCCACTCTCCCGTCTAAAAAAATGAACACAAGAGAGGGGGGGGAAGCAGCTTGTGCTTTATCGAAAGGTACATGCATGCAGAAAATCGACGAGTGCTTTGCCTGTTAATTCCATGGTCCTAAAAGTCGAAATAAGCAGGTATCCGTGAAAAGAAGCTGCAGACAAATCCTTAAATCGTCAGCTTCACAGCCGCACAAACGAGTCTATTCATAAACTACATCACCTTCTTGTCTGATTGTCGATGTCAGAAACAAACTGCTAATTCACGGCGACAAGTCCAAGTGTGGCTTGTATCCAGGACCCTGGAACCCGAAGTCACTCATGTGCCATCGGCGGACTCCGAAAGAGCAACTTCCCCATGGCGAAACGCGACGGGACGAGATGAAAGCCACAGAACAGGAGAGAGAGACGATCACTGGGAGACTTTCGCCTGCCGGTCCCCTCTGTTCCTTCGCCTCTCCTGATGAATGGGCTTAAAGTGAACGTCTGATCGCCCCGTTTAGCTTTTATGCAATTGTTCAAAGCCGAATCTCTGCACCCTCACCCGCGGTGCGCGGCAAACGAGAGAGCAGAGGTATAGAGACGTGGAGTTTACAAACAGACTGGAGCTGCTTCAGGCTGCTGGAAATAGCTGCCGAGCGACAGGGGAGGGGCGGGACTGTGCTAAAAATAGAGTCGGGAGCTGAGAGCTCGCTCGGAGAAATGAAGAGAGAGAGAGAGGGGAGGGGGGAGAGAGAGAGAGAGAGACGGGAGATGGAAGAGAGGGGATGGTCGATTGTTTATCACGTAAATAAAGGAGCCAAAAACAATATAGGAGCCAAAAAAGGAGGCAATCAGACACAAGACCATGACTGGAGACCATCTGAGTTTAACTCGGTAATACGAGCCAGCATGAGGGCAAAAGGGGTAATAAAACTACTCGAGTGCTGCTTAATTTGTGCCAGTGCACGCTGTAATGAATGGAAGTCATTTGTGCATCTGAAACGTTTAAATCTTTGGTTTAAATACAGAGGGCCGCTTGCTTCTTACATAAGGAGTCTGCGTCAGCACTATTGACACAGAGAACACAAGGGTCACCGTTTCACAAGCGCATGTGGGTCAAAAGACTAGGACGGTCAATGCTGCATTAACAAACCTGTGACATGCCAAGTTTTGCAAGGACACTATTTATCAATCACATCAACAACAGACAAATAAACGGTTAAATAAGTATCAATTACATCATGGGAATCAGTGTTCAACAAATTCAAACTATCTCTAAAAAATCTTATAATTATTATAACATATTTACTTATTGGCTCATTTATGTATAATAAATAAAATAAAAAATAATTATAAAAAAATATATATATATGTTTATATGAATTACCATGCATAACATATCAAATTAGCAAATACAAAATTATATAAATTGAATTTAAATCAAATGTACAATAAATATGTAATTTACTTACAAATGTAATGCATTACAATTATCTGTGCAAAAACGAGCAAGGGCTTTATTTATATTTCATTAAAAAAAAAATTGTCTAAATGAACTAATAAATATTGAATTACTATAAACTTAAACAAATACTTAAACAATAAATTATTTTCATTATATTATTTTTATTATATTATAATTATTATTATTATTAATATTCAGTTGTGTGTAAAATGAACAGGTAAACTCAATTTAAATAATAAAATATTACAACATTTCACACACTGTGTATATTATTACCATATTATCTACTGAAAATGTACAGAAACGCATAAATGCATTAAATTTAGGCTTGTGCCGGTATTCAATAATGCGATAAATCGCGGTAATGAATATGCATGATATTGTTATCGCGGGCACTTCAAAATACCGTGAAAAATAATAGATCCGAATTTATATTTTTAGAACGCGCATTAG
>JAUCNO010000710.1:3339218-3371061 GCA_032353835.1 Enteromius viviparus | reverse complement strand
ATCATTAACAAAAAATGAAGCATATTTGAAGAGCATGTTAAATTCGTGCGACTGAGTTCATTTTTTCATTTTCATTGGGTTTTTCTTCTTTTGCAGTGGAATATTTTTGATCGTTTCTTGGAAAGTTACGTTCCGTTTATAAAGTTTCGTTCATTTTTATTGGCACAGAAATAATTCCATAACTCAGGAGAGTCATTTGTTCATGTTTACATTAAACTGGTGGCGCTGGATGTTTTTGATTCACTAAAAAAAGATTCTGTTCATAAGAGTCACTTGTTCATGAATTGGACTTTGAAACTATAAAAAGATGTGTTTTCTTGCTATTTAAAGGAGTCTTACAAAGCCAATTTTCCACAAGCTTATGTGATTTTTGTAGGGTCTTAATGGAAAGTTTGTAATATAGTTTATTTAAAAAATTCTCAAAGATAATTTTACCCTGTCAAAAACAGCTCTTTTGAAATCACTCTGTTCTGTGTACTTGCCCTTTAAATTTTCACGAGCTCCGCTGCCTCCGCCCCTCTTTTCCGAGGCACTCTCGAAGGATATTTTTAGCTTTATTCAAAGTGAAACTTGCTAATTAGCACACTATTAGGAAAGGCGATTTGCAAAGATTCATTAAACGACATTATACTCACTGCTTCTGTAGGTGAGACTGGATCATGAATGATTAACTCGACGTAACACATTTTGTTTGATCAAGGGAGCGTTTTCCTTCAGAACCAAGCATAACGTTAATCCTCCACATCTTCAATCACTCAGATGTCGGGAGTAAATGACTACTCCTATGTTCATTAATACATTCAACTCCAAAACACCTCAGTCTCTTAGGAGTGTTGCTTGTCTCTGCATCTCGGTCTGATGACGGCTCACTCAGGGCGGGTCTGAGGTAAGACACCAGTTCAGTCCGTGTGACACGCAGTCAGTCAACTATTGTGGGAGTGGCCTCTGTCGATGTGATGCCACACCGACATACATTTGAGAATGACCTGATTTCAGAAGGGGCAACTTATTTTAATTAAATTAAAAGAAAACAACTTGAGGATCTTTATTATTGTAGGGTGGTTGTGTACACACAGTCCCAACACACATTTCAGTCCAAACAGTTTGTAACAGTGTATGTAGCACCGGATGACCCGTTTAATAGTCATCAATATTTACTTTCATGTCTTTTATGACACTTTTGCTGTTTTCAACTTTTTCTTACTTGTTTACTAATTTACAATTCCCTCTGCTACATAGTGGATTAAATAAAGAATACACAGATTTTGTATTTTTTTTAATTTTTGAAGCAATATTAACTTAGAATTTGCTAGTAAATTTCACAATTGATTTTGAAAAAAAGGGAAGTATCACATTGAATTAAACATACAATTTGAAGTAGAAAGAGTGTATTAGTATTGACTTGTAAAACATACTACAATAACCTTTGTTTTCAAGTTATCTCTTAATAAAGTGACCTCTTAATGTTTTTCCTAGCAGGACTAATGACTAGATATAAAATGATTCTGTAGACACTTGTGTTTGTTGTAACTGTTCAACTGATTCTCAGTGAAAAACATTACCTTTTGAGGTAATTTAAGTTACACACCTGACGCAGGAAGACCTTCAGGAACAAGTCTTGTCCTTTAGTCAAGGGCTGGGCAGACTTTCAAAAGGCACAGAGGTTAGTAATGAATCTGCTACTTAAAACTTTTCTAATTTGGCAACCCAGCAGCTTCCATTAAGAATCTGATTTTATGAGCAACCTGGGGTGCCTGTAATATAATGCTGGTCCTCTGCCAGCATTGTGTTTATACCGTAACAGTAAAAGTAAATCCTAAATTGCCACTCTAGAAGCTCTTAAGCTGGTCTTGGGCAAACCACTTAGCAGTTACCATGGGGACTAAAAGTAATAGGATTGTTGTTCTGTTAAAAACATGGATACCACATAATTATGGTAATTATATTGAGCATGAGATAGCAGAACACTTCTTTACTAAATCACCGGGAACAATGAACAAACATCTAAAGAGCAAATACTGTACACTTGGATGGTTAAGTACAGTCCCTGTTCTGAATACAAAATTGCAGGTTTATCAATTTATTACTCAAACAGCTTGTGTTAACACACAAAATATAATACCTTGCGTATCAACACACTCCTCCCTGACAATAAAAGCCGGTAACAATAATGAACACAAAGTCTAATTTACACCCCCTTTAATTTTTTACTCTTTGTTTTATTGCAGCCATTTGCTAAAATCATTTAAGTTATTTTTTTCCCTGCACACAGCACCCCATATTGACAGAAAAACACAGAATTGTTGACATTTTTGCAGATTTATTAAAAAAGCAAAACTGAAATATCACATTGTCCTAAGTATTCAGACCCTTTGCTGTGACGCTCATATATTTAACTATTATCCATTTCTTCTGATCATCCTTGAGATGGTTCTACACCTTCATTTGAGTCCAGCTGGGATTATACTGATTGGACTTGATTTGGAAAGCCACACATCTGTCTATATAAGACCTTAAAGTTCACAATGCATGTCAGAGCAAATGAGAATCAAAGGTCAAAGGAACTGCCTGAAGAGCTCAGAGACAGAATTGTGGCAAGGCACAGATCTGGCCATGGTTACAAAAACATTTCTGCAGCACTTAAGGTTTCTAAGAGCACAGTGGCCTCCATAATCCTTAAATAAAAGACTTTTGGGATGACCAAAACCCTTCCTAGAGCTGGCTGTCTGGCCAAATTGAGCTATGGGGGGAGAAGAGCCTTGGTGAGAGAGGTAAAGAAGCAGTCAGGCTCCAGAGATCCAGTCGGGAGATGGGAGAAAGTTGTAGAAAGTCAACCATCATTTTAGCCCTCCACCAGTCGGGGCTTTATGGCAGAGTGATGCAACAGAAGCCTCTCCTCAGTGCAAGACACATAAAAACCTGCACGGAGTTCGCTAAACAAACGTCTGAACTCCAAGATGGTGAGAAATAAGATTATTTTTTTGGCCTTAATTCTAAGCGGCATGTGCGGAGAAAACCAGGCACTGCTGTCACCTGTCCAATACACTCCCAACAGTGAAGCATGGTAGTGGCAGAATCATACTGTGTAGGTGTTCAGCTGCAGAAACAGGACGACGATCGAGGGAAAGATGAATGCGGCCAAGTACAAGGATATCCTGGACCAGAACCTTCTACAGAGTACTCAGGACCCCAGACTGGGCCGAAGGCTTACCTTCCAAGACGACAATGACCCTAAGCACACAGATAAAATAATGAAGGAGTGGCTTCACAACAACTCTGTGACTGTTCTTAAATGGCCCAGAGCCCTGACTTAAACCCAGTTGAGCATCTTTGGAGAGACCTAAAAATGGCTGTCCACCAATGATTACCATCCAACCTGACAGAACTGGAGAGGATCTGCAAGGAGGAATGGCAAAGGATCCCCAAATTTAAATAAATCTGTAAAAATGTCAACAATTCTGTGTTTTTATGTCAATATGGGTTGTGTACATTAATGACAGAATTGAACTTAAATGATTTAGCAGATTTTAGCAAATGGCTGCAATATAACAAAGAGTGAAAAATAAAGGGGGTCTGAATACTTTCCGTACCCCCTATAGATTCTAGATTCTTAAAAATAGTATATATAGTATATATATATATATATATAGTATATTGTAAAATAGTATATACTGTTTTACAGTATTATTGTTTTATAGTTTTGTTCCATCAGATACCGTGAATGATGCCACGGGGAGCATGCGTAACTTCTTTACATTAAAAATATTAAAAATCTTAAGTTACCGACCCCAAGCTTCCGAACAGCGCTTAAATAAAGTTATATGCATTAAGAGTTATTGGATTTGAAGAATCATTAGAAGTACTAAAACGTCTGTCTAGCCTATGATTTAGACAAGATGATCAAATCATCAGCAATCGCTTAAAGATGTGGTTTCCAAGGCAACCGAAGTGCGTTCCAGACATCGTCCTCTTCATGAAAACCCCTCCCCTTTCACGAGCAACAGCCAATAGTGACAGCGCGGGGGCGTGGTCAGAATCTGCCAGTCAACTTCCAAGCGCGTCAAGTCGTGCGCTACCCAACAAGTAATATGAAATAGCAGGCAGACGCGTAAAGTCGCGAGTCTTCATCGGCGGAGGTTTCGAGTAAACTGTACAGACAGAACATCAGATGCAGTTTTGAAAGTAGGTTACAAAACCCCTCAAGCAATAAGGATCTCGTGATTGTTGCCCAAAATACTGAATCATAAAAACACGCCCTTTCCTCTGGCTGTCTGGAGACGTGGCGCAGGTGAGTGACACTTTTCCCATTCTATCGACAGCGTGATGCTGCTGCTGCTGCACCATAATTTAGTGGCAAATTCAGTTTAAAATGGCATCATCTGCAGATTATGGTTTGCATGACGTCTAGAAGAGTTTCCCATTCTTGTACAGGTTTCATCTTATAGCCTGTTATTATCACGAGGTTAGTGGTTCTAGAGCTCTAAACATGATGTTTTTGTGCCAGCTAAGTGTGAGTTTCAGCGTGTTAATCATCATGCAGTCATTTAACAGATTGTTTTTTAAAGCGGCTGATTTTGTGCTTGGTAAGGCTAGCAAAAACCACATGATGCTTAAACACACGAGACTGAAGGTCTTTATCTGGATGATGTGTTTACTAAGGTTTTTATAAGGCATCACGTGACTATCCAAACCACAACGTTAAGACCCATTGTACATTCATGCAGCTTCTTACTGCCAATATTAAAATCACATTGTATGTTAAATAATATTGCACATAATATAGAACGAAAGGTAAGAACTACTTTGTTTTGGTTTAAATTCTATTTTACTTAAAGAAAGCAAATCTACTCTAATTCATTAAATATTTCATTAGCATAAGAGGAGGAGTTTTGCACATCCCTGAAGCGTTTTCCAGTTTTCTTTTTCTTGTGCGGCAGGTGATGGAGGGTATCCCGGTGAACATGGGCGGCTTGCAGACGCTGCCGTGGTACGTGGCGGGCTCTCAGGTGCTGGGGGTGGCATGTGTGGTGATCACAGGTGTATGGATGGGACATTACCGCGGAGGCTATGCCTGGGACGGCTCAGTTCAAGAGTTTAACGTCCACCCTCTCTGTATGGTCCTCGGCATGGTCTTCCTCTATGGGGATGGTAAGAATTAAGTGTAAAAATATCATATGTATTTTTATCCTTCAGGAAATATCCAAGACTACTGATTAGGATTTACAGCCTTGAATAGTTGTAATTTCTCCAGAAAGCTAATCTTTTTTTTTCCATTTAATCATGGTTTAATACCTTGAAATTAGTGATTAACCTAGCTTTCCTCTGCCGAGTTGGTAACATGAACAAATATTGCCATTATTTGATGATTAACCCATTTATTATTTCACTCAAACTGTATTTAAATCTAAAGTATTGGGTTTAAATTGTGTTTCAATATATAAGAAGTATTTAATATTTATGCCATTGCGTTATGCATATATTATATGCATATATATTTTTAAATGCATTACCATAAAAAAAAATATATACCTAATTTTTGATAAATAATATGCATTGCTAAGAAATTTAAAAGTGATTATCTCAGTATTTTGATTTTTTTATATATATAATGAAATTAATATAATGGCATGGTAATGTTTCATTACAAAACACATCAGTTATATAGAATAGCTGGTAATAGACCAAGAGCTTCAATGTAATGGTCTAATAAGACATCTGTGTGTCTTTTGTCTCTCAGTCTTTAGGGTGTGTGTATGCGACTCTCTGCTTTCAATAAAACACACAATACTGAACAGGAAGGGCCATCTAATGCTGTTAGAGCTAATATCCGATTTGCTCCCTGATTTTGTGGATATATATGAATTAGTGTGGGCTGAGATATTTCATGGTTGGTCTTCAAACAGACATCAAGCCCTGTGGAGAGTCAGTACTGTGTGCTTTTGTCTATTAATCAGTAGCTGCTGTAGGCAAGGTTACAGGACAAACGAAAACTAGTAAGAAAGATATTATTAAAGCCTAATCACAGTCATTTCATTCTTCTTCATCTGGTCACTTCCAACACTCAACAGAGACAGATACTAATTGAGCTAATATCTTTAGCAGTGCTCGTCTGGTTCAAAGCCCTTGTCATGGCAATTCAATTAGGACATTATACCTGAAATGTCATTGGCCTATTAGAGCTTTAGCTGTCCCCCAGTAAAAACAGCCCAGAGGGGATCTGTCTGCTTGTAGAAGGGACAAAAAACACATGGGAATACATTCATCAGGTTACAGCATCTGATGCAAGCTTGATTTGGTCCTATGCCTTTAAGACTGTTATATTTCTTCTGTTACTTTTATGATTTGATCATTTTGCCACTTGATTAGTTCTTGTTCTTTCTCTACCACAGCTGTTCTGGTTTATCGTGTCTTTAGAAACGAGACCAAACGCTCTGTGAAAATTCTCCATGCTCTGCTGCATATGATGGCTCTTATCATCAGTATTGTGGGTAAGTCCAGTACGAGTTTGCTAACAGGTTAGAAGACACAGTACATTACGTTTGCGGTCACAATCCTTTCCCATGTCTAATGTGCCATTTGAACCATTAAACAAGGGGAAAACTAGCATTTCCCTCAGATAAACACATTTTATTTTTTATCACAATAATTGCGAGGCACTGTGTAACTAGATTTGCTTTTTTAGAGGTTACCGTCAATGCGTACAAATGCATTAAATCATACAAATTTGACAATAAAAAGAATGAAAGAATTCATACAAGAATAAGAATTTAAAAAAAATGTTGCTTGAGCAGCAAATTAGTATGATTTCTGAAGGTGCATGTGACAGTAATGATGCTGAAAAATAAGTATTTGCATCACAGGAATAAAGTATATTAACATAGAAAATGGCTACTTTATAATAATATTTCAAACTGGATTATATATGATGTATAATATATTCTTTCTCTCTTTTCAGGTCTGGTGGCTGTATTTGACTTCCATTCTGCAGCTAAGATCTCTCATATGTATTCTCTGCACAGCTGGTGTGGCATGCTCACTTTTGTGCTGTTTTTTATTCAGGTCATTTGCAGTCATTTCATTTTGACCAGCATTTGCATTAAAACATCGTCCTCCTTCCTTATTTGATCAACTGAGTGCATGTGCTTTGAAAGCACTTTGCTCCGCTTTAGCGAACCCTCTTGTGGATGATCACATCCATTACACTAACATCAGTGTTTGCTTTAGCTTTTATTGGCAATGGAAAACCAGCCATAAAACCGGCTAGTCCTCTTCATACAGCTGAAAAGTAGAAATTAAAATATTGAAAATATGACTAAATAAAAATCTAAAGTATTTCTTTAAACACTAAATAAATACATAAATGAATGATGATGATAAATAAAATTATTTTCACTCGTGCATATATATATATGTATTTTTTAAATAAATAAGAGGCCAGTGAAATACATGATGTAAAGTCATCTTTGGAGTGAATGCTTCTCTTCTCATTTCCTCCAGTGGTTACTGGGACTGGGATTTTTCCTTTTCCCATGGGCCTCTGCTCAGTTAAAGAGCTGGTATCTTCCACTACACGTCTTCTTCGGCCTGTTGCTGCTGGCCATGTCTGTGGGATCCTGTCTGATGGGAATCACAGAGAAACTGCTCTTCAGTATCATGTGAGTGTCAGCGAATGTATCTGAAAACAATATCTGATGTCACTAAGTTGAGGTAAAGATGTTGAACTGGAGGAAAGCAATGAGTCACCATGTGAATGAGTCACAGCGGAAAAGAGACTTTCAGGCAATATTAATGATATTTGGCGTCTTTTCTCCATCTCTCACTGCTTGGCATCAAAAGTTTGTTTTATTCAGGAATAATATTCCTTATGTGCCCAATTATTGACAGAATTTTCATCTTGTGGTGAACTAATCCTTTAACTTCATTAATTGGTAAATAAACCCTTTTTTTCCATCTGGGTGACTTTTGGCAGATAAACAAATCCATTATACCATTATACATTGACCTAACTTGCAAATCTTTGAAAGTCAAAAGTGGATCTGAAGCTTCTTTTTTTACTTCAGTGTTTTTATGTTTTCAGGGACACTTACTCCAGGTTTACAGCTGAAGGAGTCCTGGCAAACATTTTAGGCTTGGTGGTGGTGTGCTTTGGGATTGTGGTGGGTTACGTGGTGACAAGAGAGGATTTTAGGCGACCACCGAATCCTGAGGAGGAGGCTCTCTCTGTGCACTTCAAGACCCTGTCTGAAGGAGAAATTCCCAGTTCTCCTTAATGTCTTAATGCACTCCAAAAAATGGCCTTGCTGAACTTCCCGCCTTCCTACTTTGTCATAGCAAACCTGTCAGTCACTTCCTCATCCTTAACATTAAAGTTACTCCGCAACAGACATCAAGAAGTTATGACAGGATTAAACTGTTGGCTTGTATGGTACAGAGAATGTTATATGTTAAATATGTTATATTTAAGTAATTAAATGTTACATATTGTTTTCAAATTCCATTTTTAAGGGTTAGGATTTATTTAAGTAATTTGTAATTGTGCCAAACCAAATTAACATGAAAAAAAGAGGTGTATATAGTGTCTTTAAATGTGTTAGATTCAGGATGTACTTTTTTGTGCCTTAACATTTATTTGTACCAGACTACTGAAAAACTGAAATGCTCTATAATAATTATTGTTGTTTTGAATAAGAGGGTACAGCACTAAATCCCTAATTGTAAATCGCTTTGGATAAAAGCATCTGCAAAATGACTAAATGTAAATCAGCGAATGTTTATTTTCCAACTTTCCCATGCAGGATTTTCCACATTAGTTTTATATTACAGACTAAACTTATCGTGATATGCTGAAACCTGCTTTATGTCATATTTGTATGAAAATATATCACAGCTCTGTCTGCATAAATAACTTCAAAATACTTGGGAAAAAAATGTTGGATTGTTAAGAGCAAAATAAAAAAAAAATTACATTTGAAAAATAAATAATAAATTGTGTGATTGTTTTGTAAAATGTCTATATGTTTTACAATGTTTACCATATCAGTATGTTCATAGTGCTTGCTTTATGTTCAATGTGATTTTAAGCTAAATAAATTGAGAAATATGACTCAATGAAGTTTGACTCAATGGAAAGTTATTTCAGCTTGATTTCTTTGAAGTGGTATTCTTTTTTTTAAATAAGTTCATTATTTCCCTCATACATACAGATGATTGTACAGTTTACAATCGTGTAACTGGATAAAAAGTTCTCATTCACGTTTCTGATTTTCCTTCCCAGAAAACATCACAGCTCACATTAAGAGACAATTTACAGAGAATCCTCCTTCGCAAACCCAGTTCTAAACAAAATCAAAATATTAAAGCAAAATACATACAAAACCTAAATTTCATCTCTTCTTTTTTGTCTAATAAGGGAAACAAGAAATATATTGTGCCACAGTCTTTTCCCCCATACATAAAACCACACACACATACACACACTCAGGTTTGTGTATTAGCAGAGAGCATGCGTTCTAGTTCAGCACATTATTTACAGCCATTTACATTTTGGTCATACAAAAGGAAAACAAATAGTTAAATACAAACACTGTTGTACAGTAAGCAGTATTCCAGGTCAACTCTGAGTGCACCTCATATAACTTTAAAAGGAGAAAATAATAATAATAATAATTAAAACACTGCAAAAAGACCTGCTCTTTTTTTAACAGCAGTTGAACATTGATTAGAAAAGCCAGATCCAATGAGCGAATCTGACTTGCCACCGCCTTCCCACCAAGACATCTGAAAAAACGTGCCTGATCTACCAATAGTATGTTAGTTCAATGGCGATACATGACAAAGGCTTTGACATCAAGTCAGGTTTCCAATATTTTAAAGCAAGTACTCACAGTTTAAAACAAACAGGGAAAACGTTCTGAAGGCATGTTTCAGTGCACAAATAAACCCTCAAAACATAACGAATGAGAGCATGTGAATGCAGAGGCTGCAAAAAAAAAAAACGTTTTTGCCACACCTACTTCCCATGAGAAAAGTTTCTTTGGAAAAAAGGTTTTAGTGGTGTAAATACTTTAGAGTGAGTAAATGAATGGCTGACCACCTGAATGCTACTTCCCTTGAGCAGATGTGAAATTACTAACCAGTCAAAGGTGTTAAAGGTAGCGATCCTGTTGACCTTTACAACCCGTCAAAAAAAAAGAAAAAAGGCCCAGAAAAGTTAAAAAATATTTCACATTGCTGAGTGCATGTCAACTCCAGGCAAACAGAAAACACAACTGCACTGAAAATTAGGTGTGTATATATATTTATACAAACATAACTTAATTTTAAATAGGTTTTTTTTTTGCTTTAGCAATATTGATTTGGAATATTTTAGGTACATTTTCAACTCAAGACACAGCAAGATTCTCAGGGATATTACTGGTTTGAGTGGGGACATCAGTGAGGACATCTGGTCCAGTGGCCATGCTCAGCAATGTGTCCATGACTGGCATTGAGCAGCCACCCTCTCAGAAAGTTACATAAAAGTAGAAGGTTGGTATACAGCAGTTACACAGGCCTACTATAACTTCAATGGGTCCATTTTTGTGTCCAGAGCAAATATAGATGCATTTGATTTGTACATGCTAGATTCACTTCATGTCAGTGAAACTCACTTGAGAAGTCTTTATTTTCATTACCAAGATATGGGACGTAAAACGTAGAGATAAGATGGTCAACATGTCAGATATTCCTCAAGAATGTTCTAATAAATCTTGCACACTGACTCATTACCCTTACACGTTAGACTCCACAAAGGGTCTCTTTGGTTTAATGGGTGAGGTTGGGCCTTGCCTTTCATTTCGAGACATCTGCCTAAACTCATTGTCTTGGTAGGCCTGGGAAACTGGCAGAGTCCGTGCCACTTTCACATCCGGGTATGTGGGAACCTGGCTAACTCGGCCCATAGCGTCCGCCCGGTCCCGCGTCACACCAGGGGAGTTGGCATAGAAATCCTCATCCATGAGGTGGCCATTGTGAGCGTTGTTGGTGCGGTTATAGTAGGCGATATGGCTGAGGGGTGCCGCTTGCTGTCCATAGCCCATGTTGCTAGGGGAAGTGGCTGGACTGTTCACCACCGTATCCAGAGAGGAAACGGTCCAGGGTCGAGAACCCGAAGAGGATGATGCCAGTGAAGGCTGTTGCTGAATGTACTGCTGAGTTCGTGCTGTCTTGTCGATAATTCCCATGAAAGGCGTAGTGCGGGAGCGAAGTGCTTCTCCTGGATATGTTCCACCCACCACTCGGAAGTCTGTGCCTTGTGGGGGTGACACAGGTGAAAGGTCATCATGGTAGCCCACTTCATAGGAAAGATTTAGAGGGATCTCCATTTGCTGCGCCGAAGCTGATGCCCTGAACCCTGGGCCTAGGTTAGCAGCAGAACCTGCCACCAAACTGTTGCTGGATGGAGAGAAGCGTAGACCTGTACTGTGGGAGTGAATGAGGGGGCGTGGAGCTGGCGGGTGCTGTTTGGGTTCAGCACTATTTGCGCTGACCGGACGTCGGTGGGCTTGAAGGTTCTCTGGTGA
The DNA here is from genome assembly GCA_032353835.1 of Enteromius viviparus. Classification (NCBI taxonomy): domain Eukaryota; kingdom Metazoa; phylum Chordata; class Actinopteri; order Cypriniformes; family Cyprinidae; genus Enteromius; species Enteromius viviparus. The sequence goes on along the minus strand of JAUCNO010000710.1, from coordinate 3,359,500 downwards.
ACCCAGAGTCACCTGTCGCTCCATTTCGTGAGGCGAGACTGGATAGTAGGCGGTTGACTGACTGCGGCTGATCTGTGGTGTCTGAGCATAACGGACTCCTCCAGGATTGGGTCTATATGCAGACGAGGGCCTCTGAGGAAGCTCGTCCTCCACAAGGCCAGGATCCATGCTGATGGCACGCTGGTATAAGGCCCCTGCACTCAGACTGCCCTGAGGTTGAAGTGAGGAAGAGTACCCTCCATCCCCAAGTTCATCCATGTCTCCTGGGCAGCGGGCGCTCATCGAGTGAGCAATTTGACTGTACGCACTACTACCCAGTATGGCACTGGAGTGCACCGCAGTACTAGGCTGGTTGGTGCGAACAATCTGTGCCTTGGCTGGCTGCAACCACTGCGTCTGTTGTGATGGCTGAGAAGTCTGTTGGGAAAACTGGAAAGAACGTTGGCTGCTCATCTTGGACAGAGGGGACTTGGGTCGTCCTGCAAGCTGGTCCTGCTGGTACCGTCCTGCAGAGGCAGACTGGGGACGGTACATGGCAACCCCTTCAGAGGTGGGGCTGGCGCGATACTGTGTTCCACGGCGTAACGGTGATGGGGGTGGGCTGAAGTGGTAGGAGGCCTGATGAGGGGGACTGGGCCGAAAGTGAGAGCTCTGGTGCGTTGGGGAGAGCGACGGAGAGGGGGACTGGTAGCCTTGCCTAGTAGGAGAGGACATTGAAGGTGGACTTGGGCGAAGGTCGTATGCTTGGCCTAAGTAGGGAGAATCGTTATGGCTCGGAGATGGAGGCATGTTTTGAATGACTGGAAGTCCCGATGGTATAGTGTGGGGCTCAGCAGGAACACTAAGCGGTAGACCGCCCAAATCCCGCTCGAGGTAATCATCCTCCTCCTCAAACAAGTCCTGGACAGGCTCCATGTCTGAAATGTGGGGCTCCATTGGAGGAGGCGGGACCATGGATGGGGCTTGCTCGCGGGGAGGGGAAGGGGGCGGATCCAGCTCCTGTTGTTGTTCAACTTGATGACACTCTTCTTCTACACGTTGCAGCAGGCGCTGGATCTCACGGTTGTTGGGACATAGACGCACAGCTTCACTCAGGTCCTCCAGGGCTGCGTGGAATTGCCTACAGTGACCAGGAATGAGAGAGAGCAGGAAGGTAAATCATGGAGGAAGAAAAAGAGAAAGGAAGAAAATTGCCTGTTTAACCAGTGAACTGACTGATAAAAACCAAGAAATTACTATTACTAAAGGAATTTGAAATTGGAATTTGAATTACCTACCATGCAGAATAATTATGAATCATTCCTCAGATTGTGAAAACAAAAAAAAATAATTTTTGCACTTACAGTAGAAGTCTATTAGTTAAGGACCTTGTTGTTTTAAAAGTATAGCCAACAGGAATAAAGATGGTACAGTTACTCAATCAGTGCAAAGATATAATCTCTAAACTGACTGTGTAAAGTCAGTAAAACCTAAAAAGCTTTAGAATTCTGAAGTTTTGCTCTCAGATGCTTAGATTTTACCTTCTGATCAAAATTCCATCAAAACACCTCTAGTTTTCCAAAACCAAGCAAGTTGATATAAGTGTTCTAGACACGGAGAGTCAAAGTAAAAAAAATCGCGGAGAGAAGAAAAGTAATAAAATATGAATGATGGACATTCTGAGGGAAAATAATCTGATTGGTCAACAAAACATGAAGTATGATGAACAGGTCTAATTCTGCTGTTGACATCTAGTGATGCAGAAGTCAAGGGACATAAATTGACTTCTGTCCTGAAGCTCTAGCATAGCACTACGTCAATCAATCTAAATGTATTTGGCCAGTTTGGGTCATGTTCTGTCAGCACTTTATTTGTGCTAGAGACAGAATGTGTTTTAAAGGCTGTCCTGGTTACCTGCTGCTGCGCTTGGCACGGGCTCGTGCGTAATAGGCTTCATAGGATTTGGGTTTCAACTCTAGTGCCTTGGAGGCAAACTCCTCCGCCATCCCAAAGTCCTGAAAGCAACAACAGGACCAACAGTCATACACTGAGCTGTACATGAGGTCAGAGGGAAGACACACACACATATGTGCATGCGGACATTCACACAAACACTGACACGCATACATCCACTCATCTTTTATGCGCGCGCACACAGGTTGGACATGAACACGTCACATTTATATGAGGATGTGAACACTGATTACAAAAATAAACATATTTTGAGCACCATTAGTGCAAATACAATAAACGGACACACAGTTATGGAAATGCATGTTCACACTTATAAATTGTATTGACACACACATACAAATATATGCTCTACAGGGACAGTGGGAAGATGCAATGTGACAGCTCAAACCTCTTCCTGTACTAAGCCTAACAGTTAAACAGATTCAACAAATGTCAGAAAAAACAGATAAACCAACAAATCAAACAAGGATGAGAGCTTGATGGCAAGAAAAACTACAGCATGAGCGGAGTATATTTGGAGATTTCAGGAGGAAATCTCCATCCATAGGATGGAGTTTTGAAAATCCAAACGCAAAATGTTTTTTGGGTGAGATCAAAATGAGAAATAATGTAGCCATAAAGAAGGAAAAAAAATTAAGTTTAAAATATCTCTTAATATATCATTATGGTCTTTACAATCCTTGATCTGCAACTGCTTTGGTCGTTTTCAAAGGTAATAAATAACACAGACCAAATGAAAAACTACTATGTGCAGTTTTGTTGGTTAGGTGGCTGTATTTGCGTTGATTCTTAGGAAAAAGAAGATTTACAGTTTATTATACATGGGCTTTTAAACCAGTGTCAGTATTTATAGTGGTTGGTGGCCAATGGGCAATGTAATACTGGTATCATGGACTTCAGTTAGGGTAGATGATATATGTTATAACACAATAATGCATACAGTGTCTTACAATGTCTTAAAGGAATAGTTCACCCAAAAATGAAAATTCTATCATAATTACTCACCTTTATGTCGTTCCAAATACGTAAGACCTTTATAAATCTTTAGAACACAAATTAAGGTATGTTTGATGATCAAGGCACAGAAACACAGTAGGGGCATCGTTAAAAACGTCCATGCGACATCAGTGGTTCAACCGCCATTTTCTTTTTGTGTGAAAAGAAAACCAAAAACAACTTTATTCAACAATTGTTTTCCTCCATGTCACACTAGGGCACCATTTTAGAGAGTATCATGATGCACGCACATGTTCTCCTCTCCTGTACTGTAAACAAGGTCTGTTCAATGTCAGCAGCACCATGTGCATTCATTGATTATGTGCTATAAAACACTTACGTACATTGTGATACTTTTCAAAACGGCACGCTAGGATTATGTGGAGAAGAAGAATTGTTGAATAAAGCTGTTTTCTTTTGGCACAAAAAGTGTTCCTGTATCTTCATAAAGTTTGGGGATGTCACATGTCTTTACTACAGTACATTTCTGTGCCTCAATCGTAGTAGGTCCCTTGTTGTCTCTGCTTGTTCAGAAAGCTCTTGGATTTCACCAGAAATGTCTTCATTTGTGACTGAAGATGAATGAAGGTCTCATAGGTTCGGAATGACATAAGGGTGAGTAATTAACTATATAACTTTCATTTTTAGTTGAAATATCCCTTTAATTCACTTTTTTTGTTTCGTATGGAGGTTTTAATATAAACTATATAATAGTTATATAAACTATGATTTTCATGATATATGCTATCTATCCTGAATAAATTATACAACAAATACTATTTAATATGCTAATACATACTGTATACAATTATAAATATTTACATTTAAAAATAACACATAATTGCTAAAAAAACACAATATGTTTTTTTCTTAAATTGCATAATACATTAAAATACAAATATTTAAAAATGTTAATGAATAAAATGATCAATTATCAAAATATTTGTACTGTCGACATAAAGAGAACAAGGTCAACTAAACACAGTTATCAGTGGATGCTGGGACAAAGTGCCAGTCACTCACGGCAATCTCAATGCTTACTCAATGTGAGTAAAGAGAGACAGAAAGAAGTGGGATTTATGAAACTGGTGCTTTGGACTCACATTCATTTTCCTCCGGCAGCGGGAGAGGTTGAGCAGCAGAGAAACTTTGAGCTCACGGAAGGTCTTCAGGTCCTCTGTGAAACCCTCTCGTGGGAACTTCTTCAGGGCGTACTGATACCGTTGGGCGGCTTCCTTCACCTTTCCTTTCTGGATCAGCAAGACATTTTTACTTTTGAATTTGTTCATCATATTATACATATTTATGAGACACATACACTCTTCTATGGCTGAATATTCAAAATGCAAATCACCTTGTAGAATCCATCTCCTTCCTCAATCAGTTTGCTCAACAGAACAATCATAATATCGGGTTTTGACGTGGCCATTGCCCATGTTGCAGGACCTGAGTGCAAAAAAGGGGCAAAGCAAAGAGTCAGCACAGATTGAGAGTCCGTATGGGCACAAACCAGCTTGCTAATCTCTGAGGAACACAAAGGAACGAGCAGGCTGCCAGGATATCTTGCTTAAAAGGGAGCAAAGTCTATGAACAACTTTTGGATATCACAAAAAGCCATGGCAACGCGCCAGACAGAAAAACAAGAAACAAATCACGAGCAGCTTGGCTATTTATACCTTGCCGAAACTGACTTGTGTTTATACTGGCAATAAAAACATTGAGTCCAAGAGCTACTGAACTTGCAGTCAGCATGTTTGAGCTCTCTGTGGAGAGCCTGAACAGAGGTCATGTGTTTCTGCTGGTTTGGACTGATAGTGATAGTGGTCTATTAGAGCTGTAGTTTTGGCCATGGGCAGCCAGTTGCTGTATGGAGGCAGGCAGTGATTTAGTACAATTCATGCAAGGTGCAGTTGAGGACACGCTAAGCAGCATAGGATCAGGTACCAAACTATCCAACAGCCCAAAAAAGCCAAACTGACAGCAACTGTAGAAAAAAACCCGAAGGCATTTGTTCACACAGGATGCATTCTTGCGATCAAAAACAGCTAGATGCAATACAGAATACTCAACAGATGTGGACAGTATTCACAAACACGTATTTAACTTCAGACAGCATCTTAAAAGTCCAAACTAATGGCAAGAGGTGCTAAAAAGAGGAAGTTATGCAACAATTGAAGATGCCCCTTGTAATAAAGCAGAATAGAACACAATGAACTTTTAAAACTATAGCATCTTTAATGTGACGTTCATGGCACAGGATGCTGAAAATTAGCACACTGGTCAAACATGTCTATCGCAATGTGGTTTCATGAGCACCATCTTAAAATGCAACGCTAAAAAGTTGCACGCCAACACTGAAAGACGTCCATTACAGTACAACAAAGCAAAGGAAATAAACAAAACACAGGCATCTCAAGATCATTTTTAGCTTCCCTTAACTTGTCACAGCATCTTTAAATGTGACACCAATGGCACAAGATGCTGAAAAAACAGACACAGCAACGTTAAAAGGCGTCTCATAGATCTCACTAGCGCAACAGAATATGACCAAATGAATGAATCTCAAAGCTTTTGTCGATTTGACACAGCACAGTAAATACGACACTAATAAAACTAACGTGAAAATGAGTTTTTAAAATTATTTCAAGCTTCAACATTTTAAAACGAGACGCTAATGGCAAAAGATGCTTCAAAAGAGCAGAAAAAACATCACAACACTTAAAGATGTCCATTGCATCAAGAACCAAATGTAGTCATCTCAAAATTAGATTTTGATTCTTTTAAACTGATACAAATTGATTTTAAAATCAACATTGCAGCAGTCAAAGATGACTCTATGGCACGATAGAAAACTATTTGAAAAACAGTGCAAGAATGCATTCTGTGTTAACGCTCCCAAAAACCACAGAACACTGTAGAAGCATGTAGCAGCATCATGCAAAAATGCAACACTGGTTTTCCTACATGCATCCATGCAAGCAAAAGAGCAGACAGAAAATGAATGGAAAGAATCAACATCTACTGTCTTTTGCAGTGTAAATTTAGACAAAATCCACCCATGTTTATGGCTGATAGCAGCTCTACTCATTATAGCCAAGAATGATATAAATGCCTTTCACATTGGGGCACCCAAAACACTAACAGACCCGGTCAATGGAGAAGGGACCACACAGATGAAGGGACACAGTCAAAAATGGCAGATGGGGCACACAAAGGTCTGTGTTTTACCTCGGGCACGGGTGGGGAGTGTCTGACATCCTGGTTACGAGGAGAGAAGTGGTGGAAAGGGTCACGAGTGAAAGGGTGACAGGTTATTGGGGCAGAGTGAAGAATCCATATCAGACAGGGAGCAAAGGTTTAATGAAAACAGAAAATAGGGAGAATGTGATAGAGAGTTAAGGGAAGAGAACAAGAGAGATTGGTAGTTGGGGTGAAAGAGTGAGGTGAAAGGAAGAACAGGGAAGATCAGCCGTGAGAAGCCGTGGCAAGCAGCAACATTAGCAAAAGCAACAAGCCCATCCTGATCAGCTGCAGATCAGTGGAGTTCTGCAGGTCGGTGAAGAGCACACGAGAAGGAGGGTTAGACTCGGATGACTGAGCTCACAGGGACGGGTGTGAAGGAGAAAGACATCTACATGTGAAGCTAATCTTCATGAAATATACAATGCTGCGCTCCATTCAAATGTTAATGTGGGATAGTCCTATTGGATGTACGTCTACCATTACCATTCAAAAGTTTGGTGTCTTTACATTTCTTAAAAAATATTGAGTAAATGAATACTTTTATTCTGTAAGAATGACCTTGAGGAACGATTTCAACATTGATAACAACAGAAATGTTACTAGACTAGTCATCAAATTGGTATGATTTCTCAACGATCATGTGAGACTGACGATTGGAGTAATGATATTGAAAATTCAGTTTTTGGAAATCCAGCACTAAAATAAATGACATTTTCAAATAGAATATGGACATTTTTGGCAATAATAAGTATATATATATGAAAAATAATAATAAAATTGGAACCCACCCATGCTGCAAATTCATGCAATACAATTAACAAACTTTTTGCAAATAAAGTAGGATTTAACCCATGTGTTCAAGAGGACAAAACTGGCCAAAAATAGGAACAGAAGTGTAATCTGTAGCCCAGAGGAAGGATTAATGTAAAAAATCAGTTGCAGATTAAAGCTTGCAGACAAAAAGCACTTTGATGAACTTCATGGTTGCTAGTGATCAGTGGCAGATGCTTTATGTCTAGGAGCAACAGCGTCCCAGAAAATGCTTTGGCTCCAGCATTTTTATTCCATCATGTTTATTTTCTTCCCTGAGCAAAATATTCAGCAAGAGTTTCCAACTTGGAAGTGGTATTTCATTAGATTTTTTTCCAAGTAGTAAGCTAGTGATTCTGACTTTCCAAGTTGAATGGAGAGCAGCATTAAAACCCTAAATTAATTTACACATACAGAATCTTTTTTACAGTATAACGAATTGTGTGAACTGGTGTGTACAGCTCATATTTATTATACAAGAAAATAGTTTAGCATTGTTTTTGTAAGCACTTCATTGTTTCTGTTTCCCTTCCAGCTTACCTATCTTGGCGCCCTTCTTGAGCAGCGCTACCACCACTGATGTGTTTCTGCAGCCCACCGCACGATCCAGAGGACGCATGCCGCTGTAGTCCACATGCTCGATCATTGCACCATGATCCACCAGATACTGCACCTGCAACAACATCAACACCAGAGCTCTGGCTTATTGTCTGAATATCTATGTGATATCTGTTTAAAGCCATTTGCATTTGACAACGCATCCTATTTTGGAGATTTAAAGGGATAATTCATCAAAAAATTGTTATTCTCTCATCATTTACTCAGCCTGACACCATTGAAAAAAAAAGTCGACTAACTATTTGTCAGCTATTTTGTTATCACTGTTCTTCCAAATATCTTCTTTTGTGCTCGACAGAAAAAAAAAAAAAAATCAAACATGTTTGAAATGACAGGAGTGTGAGTAAATGATGACACAAATTTAATTAAATGATGACATTAAATTTAATTTAATTTAACAGAACTACACTTTAAAAGTGTACTTCTTCAAACAAACTAGATCCACTTTACATTAGTTCACTATAACAAAACCAACCACTTCTGAGTCTCCGTAAAAAGCGGCAAGATCCAGTGGAGTGCGTCCGCTCTTGTCTGCGTGGGCTGTCGCCGCCCCTCTTTCAACCAGAGCACGGACCAATGGGAGGTGGCCTTTAAGACATGCCCAGCTTAGTGCTGTTAGCCCCTCCTTGTCCATCAGAGACAACGAGGCACCTGTGAAACAAGTAAGAAAAGCAGCTTAGAAAGGATTGGTTTGAATGACTAATATATTGCTCTATATTAATACCTACTATTTTTATACAACAAATCTTGCGTGTGATCAGTACCTTGAGCCAGCAGAAACTCGGCTGTACCCAGGTGTCCCTCAGACGCAGCCATCATTAGAGGAGTTCGTCCCTGTTTATCCGCCATGTTCACATCAGCCCCGTGATTCAGCAGCAGGTCCACTATCTGCACAACCAGCACGACATCTCAGACTAAAACAAAGAGCACACAGGCCACGTACAAATGACTTCTGAGATGCTGGAGGTGCTCACCTGCCAGTGTCCCTGCCGTACGGCGCTGAAGAGTGGCACGATGCCCCTGCGGTTGGGCTGGGCTGCTGCAGCACCCTGCTCCAGTAAGAGACGACACACGTCCAACTTCCCCCGACCCGCCGCTGCTGTCAGAGCTGAGAGACAGAAAGCAAACTGTGCACTTATGTTTACAGGAAAACACAGAGTACAGGGTGTCTGGTGGTGTCCTACCTGTTTCACCCCACAGTGTGTCAAAGTTGTTTATCTGAGCTCGTTCCTCCTCTTCCTCGTCTTTCTCAGGTAGGTCAAGCAGGTAGGATACGATCTGTGAATGAATCAGAATTATAATAAGAGTAAGCTTCGTTGTTAAGTATGTGTACCTGAATAAATGATTCCCTGAATAAAATATATATTTTTTAATTAATTAATTTCTCTTTCATATAAAATAAAGTAAAATAATCTCTTACCTCTGTATAGCCCATACTGGCGGCAGCTATGAGGGCCTGTTGTACCGCGTGGCTCTTGCTGAAGGACCCAGCCTGCTGTCCTTCTGTGATCCACTCACACTGCACCAGATACTTCACCACCTCTAGATGACCCCGCAGACCCGCGTGGACCAGCGCACACTGATCGTTCTTATCCAGGTGATCCACCTAAAAACAAACATACAGGACAGAGAGACAAAGATTAAACTTTGACTGCTAATTTAAACTCTAAAGCCTGCATCTAGCTAAACATGGCATAACTGACCTTGGCCTTTTTGCTGCAGAGGACAGTGATGATGGGTAGGTGACCCGCAGCAGCTGCGTAGCTGAGGGGAGTGAGCCCGTTCTCTGAAACGCCATCCACATCCGCCCCAAACTCCAGCAGCAGAGCCACAGTCTCCAGGTAGCCCAGGTGAGCGTGGACACACAGGATGGGGGCGTTGTTCAACACCTCTGTACGATAATTCACATTAGCTCCGCCCATAATCAGCAGCCGAGATACCTGGAAAAAGAGAGGAAGATAGGGATATGAAGGAATAGACAGAAATGATAAAGAAATTATAAAATGAAATCAAAATGTTTTTCAGACATATGAAATAAAAAAGCTTTAAAAGTCAATTCATGCTATATATAATACTTTACTGAACTCAAAATGAAACATTTCTTGCTGATTAAATATTACAGAAAAAAATAACTACACAAATAAAGAATAACTTCAAAAGCTCAGAGACACTTAAAAAAAAAAAGAAGAAATCGATACTTTTACTCCGCAAAGATGCATACAACTGATCAAAGCAAATAAATACTAAATAAACAGTGCATACTTTTATTATTTACTGTAAGTATTAAGTAAGTACTTATTAATACTGTTACAAAACATTTCTATTTTAATTAAAATGCAAGCAAATTAATTAAAATTTTTAAATCATCTTAAAATTTAAAGAACTAAAACAATTCATTTAACAATTCATTTTTAAATATACTGAAGGACAACTGAAAACTTGTAATATATTGTAATAATATTTCACAATATTACTGTTTTAAGTAGAAAATAAATGTAACAGTAGTGATAAGAAGATTGTTTTCCCCCCAAAGGTCTGACAAATCCAAAGTTTTGAAATGTTGCATTCGGAGAAAATTTGCTAAAAAGTGCTATTTTTATTTTATAATTCTTTATTTTTAATTATGTATATGTTTGAACAATTTGAATTGTCGCAGTTTTTAAATTTAGAGATTTTAGAGACTTATTTAAATAATTTAATGAAATAGTTAAAAACTAATTTTTGAATGGTAGTATACTGTTGACTCACTTTTCCAGGCCTGGAAATCACTTTAAATCAAAGATGTTTTTAGGTTTTCTATGACTGTGGGAATTCAGTTTTTATTTGTATACCTTGATGTTTGGAGTGTAGAGGTTTCTCAAAGAAGCCAAAGCTGCAGAGAGACCCTCGGTACTGTAGGACATCCACAGCCCCTGCAGAACTGACGAGGAGACCCCAACCTTCTTACTCAGGCCCTGCATCCAACAGACAAAGTGCTTTATAAACAACATCAATGTATTTGTAACAAAAATCAATTTCAAAGCATGTAGTCATGTTAATATCAGTTTAGCAATATCAAAACTTCTACAGTTGTTATAGTTAGTCTAACCTTAAAGATGTGAGCCTTGAGAATGTGGTGGCCAAGTTCAAGTGTCTGCTGTCGATTAAGTTTACTGTCTTGTCGTGAAAACCAGAAAGCAAGCAGCGTGTGGCCACTCCTAATGAATCATGGGAAGAGAGACAAGATAAGGGTATAAGAGATTAAGCTTTATTTCTCAGGCATTGACATAATGTTCACATCAGCTTTTACCGTTTGGGAAATATTCACATTTTGACCCCTTAAACTTCTCACCTGGGGTCGCAGAGGAACTTGGTCTTCTCCCCGTCCTCTCTCCAGATGAGCCACTCTCTGAAGGAGGGGTGGATGAACATGCGTGTTCCATCACGTCTCTTCACCAGGAAGGGCGACAGGAGTTCAGACCTCTGCTGGAAATCCTCCCAGTCCATAGCCGCCCCACGCACCATGCCGGCGTTCACAGCACTGTAAGCCTGCTCATCAGTTAACGGGTGCAGAGAAGCCACGGCCACGTTAAGCAGTGGAAGAACACGCTCGAATGACGACTGAGTCGGGAAACGCATGTTCAGCTGCAACAGGTAGACCTCGGCCAGATTCACCGGAACCACCTGAACACAAACATCACGCTTACAGCTTGACAGTAAATGCATGCTATAAAGGTGAATCTCATGGTTACACTTTATGTTGATAGTCCATTTTAGACGCTGTACTAACTATAACTAACTTTTTAACTATATATCAACTAAATCTCAAACTGCAACTACATGTATACTAACACTCAGACTGTTAGGGTAGGTTTAGGGTTAGTAGAATAACTTGACAAATACTTGAAAAGTTTCTCAGAGTCAGTATGTTTTATGTTGTGGACCCATCAAAATAAAATATATTAAGCAGACAGTCTACTAATATGCTACTGTCTGCTAGTTGACATGTAGTTGCAAAGAGAACTATCAAAATAAAGTGTTACCAAACTAAAATTCTTTTAGGGCCACATTTACTAACAGCTTGTAAAGTCAGTCGCCACATTTCAATGTTTGTTATTTCCAGATAACAACTGGTCAAACTAATAACACGGGCTCATCTGGCAAGTAACATAATGTCCAGCTAGTAGGCTGTTATCGCAAAATAAAGCCCTTCAGTCTTATACAGCAGCCCTCCGCGAAGCTGAACATTATCCCTTACTAAAATACAGAACCAAAATGAACAATAAATAATTAAAATCATAAAGTAGCACCATTTACAGTACATCCCTGAAAAACTAAAACAGTATAAAAATACCTAAAGTAAAAATAACAAAGCATACATAATGTTATAAAGTTATAATAGATAATTATAACAGAACAAATTTTCTCTAATTAGTTTTAATGTTTCTGTTATCTTTAAATAAAACGAGGTAATAAAGGAAGCATTGACCCCTGACCTTGAAGCTGGAGCTTTTGAGCACCAGGTAACCCTTCTCAATGAGGTCCAGCGTGAGCTTCAGGTAGAGGTAGGAGCCCCGGCTCAGACTTTTCAGATGAGCGCTGAGTTTGCCAAAGGCTGCGTTGTCCAGCTTGCCGTTGAGTGCCACGTTGTTCTGGATCTCTTGGCTGGAGTGAAGCCGGTGCAGGATGTAGCCCTGCAAGTCTGTATCAATCGCGTCACTTTCCTCCAACCGATCCAGAGAGATCCGGTGGAACGGCAACGGACGAGTTATATCCTGAGATGAAGAGACAAAATAAGTAAAAAAGCAAAGAGGATGGGTGGACAGATGGGATGGATGGAGTACAGACCTGAAGTGTCGTCCTGACAGTGACCACCAGTTTAAGCCAGGGAGGGAAACGCTCGATGGTCTTGGACAGGAAGGAAACAATGGTTTCTCCGTAATCTGGTTTATGGAACTCCGCCTCATTCAACCCATCAATCAGGATGATGAGGTTCTCCTCACATGCGATCTTCCTCTCTGTAAACATTGCATGTTGTTAATACCGCACATGTGCTTCAGCACGTGCATAGAGTACAAGAGTGCGCACCTCGATGCAGGATCTCCAGGGGCTCCAGCAGGCCCCTGCGGAAGGCACTGAAGGGGTCCTGGACGCAGGCGCGCAGGCTGAGGGTGCTCTGCAGGTGAGGCTGGCGCAGCAGTAGCTCTCGGTAGGCCTGCATCTGAGGAGCCCTGCACAACAATGCTGCCACGTTATGCACAAACTCAGGCACCAGGCAGGTGTACGCGTTGTCGGCCTGACAGTAATGGTACGCCACCACCTGCACACGAGAGAGCAGATATAAGCTTATTAATGTTCAGTTGTAGGTACTGAATTTGATTGGTACTGTTGCGAGAGTGTATTTTTACTTAAATACGCTGCTGTTCTACATGTTTTGAACATTTAGAACAGTAGCGTAAGGCACTTAACATTAATTTCGCATTTATTAAACTGTTATGTAAACTCAAATGTAATAATCTGATCAAAAAGGATTTTAACCATTTTATAATTTATAATGGTTGTTCATTATAAGAACATCAGGCACTACTCGTCCAAGCTGCCGGGTACATCTAGATGCTTCCGCTTAATGTAGGTTCAGACAAAGAAATACACAGAAAAAGCAAAGGAATATTTCCAGTCTCAGGGATTTAGTGCAGAATCAGCTCCAAAAACACAATAAATAATAAAACTAGAGAAAGATTCAAAGCTCAGGAGTTTTGATGTGATGAAGGGGTTTTATTAATGCATAAAACATTATGGAGTTTGAGTGCATTGGTGGCCTTATTCCAGTATTGCAAGGCTGCTGCTTCCCTGGATTCACTTCATCACGCAGTACGTGTGTGTGTTCAAAAGCTTGTCATCATTAGCAATGCAGACTCTGAGTATATAATGGCTGTACTGGGAGACTCTGCGCATATAAATATTTGATAAGGCAACAGAGCCGCAATAAACCTTTGTGCTTAAAAGAATAGAGAGACAAGGAAAGCACTGAGAGAGAGCGAGACAGGGATCAAATTAATAAAAGAAGGAAGAAATGGAGAGACAGAGATAATAAATCAATAGAAGAGAAGAGGAGCGAGGGAGCTTGAATGGCAGGCTGGATTTGTGCCCGCCTGGTTGTTTGTGTCGGTATTAGTTGGCACCTGAGAAGCCAGCCTTCGGAGCACCTCCTCCTGGCGTCTCCTCATCTCAGGCGTTCCAGGGCAGCTGCTTCCCCCCACCAGTGTGCCATGAGCGGACTGAGGCTGGCTTAAGGGAAGTGTGTCACCATCTGAGAGGAAGACATGGCATGTATGTGATGTGAACCTTATCATGAACTGAGACAAAATTACTTTGACATTTTAGGGGCTGAAGATACTTGTTTCCTTAAAAAAATTAGTTGTTTTCGATTCATTGCATCCAAAATAAAGGTTTTTGTGTACACAATGTATGTGTGTGTACTGTATATATTTATTGTGAGTATACTGTATATATATATATATATATATATATATATATATATACACACACACACTTATAAATAAATATTGGGGGGAAAATACATCTATATATTTACAGAATTTATATACTACATTTACTACAACTTTTTCTTTAATATATATGTGCATGTATGTGTATTTATATATACATAATAAATATACACAGTACACTCACATATTTTGTACATAAAAATTTGTCTTGACAATATTTGACACACAGTGACTAGTGTGTTTAGTATTGTAATTCTCAAATCATAATACATATCATATATTATATATGCAAATTCTCATCAGTTGATGCTAATTAAATATTTTGAAGGATTTTAATATTTAGAATTTCAAAGCAATTATTAATAAAAACTGTGGGATGAGAAGTCTTGTGTATACACACACTCACACACGTGCATATATTCCATTTTATGAAAAACAAATTGGATAAATCACAACATTTAAATTTGCATAATTAGCATTTTGCATAGTTAACATGTCTATTAAATAAAAACCCCACCTAGCTAGTTTTTCAAGTCATAAGAGTTTTACGTCAGAGGTGGATTGGAATTTAAGTTATTGTTAGCATGAACTACACTTATTATAAACTTAGCTGAAAGTTTCAGGTTTGTTTCTGGGAATAAAGTGTTTTGTTTAGTCTTTTCTGGGCTTGAAAGATGTGGTGCGATGGGAAAGAGCTATGAAGTAACTGGTTTAGTATTTCACAGACAAAATAACAGAAAACAGGTCCCAACACAAAGGTCATGAAATAATGACTAAATTATTTGTTTCTGCTACTATTCAATGTATCTGTTAGAAGCTTATTATTTCTAATGAGAAAACAAAATCACAGTACACACTTTGACTGATCTGAAGGACTCCACTCACGTTTTGGCGAGGCGTGTGGACTGTCAGAGGTGATCTGTCTCATGCGATTGCCGTGACAGCTGAGAGCCACCAAGCGAGAGATGATGGCCGTCTTGCCAAAGCCCACGTTGCCAACAATAACCACACCTTGATTGGCTGAGGACTCGCTGCTGCGCAGACACACGTCCACTTCCTGGAACAGCCACTCTCGGCCGGTGAAAACCGCATCGGGCGTCAGACTGGGCACCTCGAAGAGGAGAGGCTTCAGGGCGATGTCCGGGGGCCGGTATGGAGCAAAGCGCACTGCATCATGGGAAAAATTAGGAGGTCAGTGAAGCAGGTTTTACTGTATATACCATAAATATATCATACTGTATATTTCTTCTCCCAAAGCCTCTTTTTCTTCTTCTTAGAGTGATGTTATCCACCAAAAAGAACGTTTTACAATTCAATTTCCCAATGATCCTCTTCACAGTGCAATTATCCTTTTTAACCAGCAGAGGGAGATGCTTTGTATGGAAAAAAGTGGCAAAGGTGGCAGCTTACGCAAGCCGGGGCTGCAGTGTGAAACAGCATGAATCAATGGACGTCGACAGGGTGCCTCGACCCATTAATGCACGGCAGAAAACACATCTGAAAGACCAGATCGGTCTCCAAACACAGCCATATCTGTCAAATTTACTGCCACCATGCATAAAGCAAAATGTATATTCATCACCACGTACGCTTGCAATAAATCATAACACAGATCCTTAATATTCATTAAAATAATCCTCATCTAATATTCATATTCGGTCGTAAAGTCTTCATTATTCTTATACGTTTTGTACGTGTTACCATTAATCCCAATTACTGATAATATTCAAGGCAAGTGACACGTCACAACAGGACAGAGATATTGGGAGGAAATCTTCAGCACAATTAGCATAAATTACGTCTAATTTCCTGACTGTATAGGATTATGCTCCAACAAGTGTGATGGAGCATATTATGAGGTTATTTATCCCTCCATTTGCATGTGGACTATTAATTAGCCTGATAACATGTGAATTCATTATCGGTTCATTAGCATAAAGGGGTGGGCGGAGTTTTACGGGCCAGGGTGACCTTCATGAGCACATATAGATGCTAGCAGACACTAGCAAAAAGGGCAAGAAACAGAGACAAAGAAAGAGAGGGATAGAAACCAGGGCAGCCGAGCAGTAATACAGCTATAAAGAACTGGAGACAGAGAGCTTGTAATAAAGACAAGGCTAAAAGAAAATGACCACATTGCTTTTTAGCAGCAGATATATATACATATATAAATAATCTCCTTTCATGGTACAGCTAGTGCATATACGTCCCCATATGTTTTTTGGGTGGAATTCTGTTATCAATAACTCTATATTTGTTCCTCTTTTGCATAGAAACACTATCGTGATCTTTTGCTATTGGAGCAAATGGGAACACAAAAATGATATTTGGGTTACACTTTATTTTCAGGTGTCCTTGTTACACCCTGTACTAACTTACTATACGTGACCCTGGACAACAAAAGTCGTAAGTGTTAATTTTCCGAAGTTAAGATTTATACATGATCTGAAAGCTGAATAAAGCCTCCCATTGATGTATGATTTGGATGGATAGGGCAATATTTGACCGAAATACAACTATATGTAAATCTGGAATTTAAGGGTACAGAAAAATCTAAATGCTGAGAAAATCACCTTCAAAGTTGTCCAAATGAAGATCTTATCAATGCATATTACTAATAAAAAATTACATTTGAATATATTTTCGGTAAGAAATTGACTGAATACTTTCATGGAACATGATCTTTACTTACTATCCTATCCTATCTATTGCTACAAATAGACTGGTTTTGTGGTCCAGGGTCACATTTATGGTTAGGGTTACAGATACAGTCTTCCTTCAACTGTTTTGCCACCAGTGCGATAATCCTGAAATATACAGGTTCTTTGGTGAATTGTGACTCATTCTGACTGAATTTGAGAGGACACCCGGACCCTATGAGGCTCGCTCCCAGCCGACCTGATTTAGTATGTGTGGAGCCTTGACTGTGAGATTTAGACAGCAGGCTGAGCTCTGACAAATGAGCCAGAGCTAATGCTAATAGGAAGTCAATACATCGATCTGGACTGGAGACAGATTATGGCACGGCAGTCCAAAGGGGAAACTGAGAACAGCCGTATGGGGGTGTGGGAGGGGGGGAGCAGATGTACGAGAGGCAAGACACACACACACAGACCCCATTACACTGCAAAGGTTAATTTTAGACGGGACATTTTGTAGAACTATTTTTATTCTCCCTTGAGTCCACTTATAATCTTAATCACCAAAATCAGTCATAAATAAGGTTTAAATGACCATTTTCCACCTTCTCTAAGAGTAAGTTGGCTTTATTTCAATGGCACCTCATATGTAAATGACAGTTGTTATGATTGGCTTTTACTTTGCGTGTAAAATGCTCAAAAAGCTTCTGAATACTTTGAAAAGACTGTTTATCTAAAGGCTTCTGGAGTTGAAAATGTATGAAAATCTATAACGTATGACTTTTTCCTTCTAAAAAAAATCTAGTTGGAGCAGGAAGTGAGAGGAAAGCAGCCAAAGTATTCAATACAAGGTGCATCTGAACCACTTCAACAATACTGTTAAAAAACATTTTGTTTGTATTTACATTTTTTTGTATTTATGTTTTTCTCTTTGTGTTATTATCTTTTTAGAGCTGCTTTATAGTTGCTTCATAACTTAGAGCTGCTTTACAGCTAAAAGTGCATTTGTTTCATAATTTGAAGAACAGTTTGACATTAATACTGCTATTTAAAGCCGCTTTGAAACATTATGTATTATATATATTGCTGTACAAATACAGTAAATGTTACATAGTACGATCTATCTACACTTGTGACTGGTTATATACACAAGGTGGTGGCGAAATCAAAGTATCAAAAAATGGACATTTTATAAATCTAGGACAAATATACACACCTCTCATGTCAGCTTGTCCCGAGCGGCTGGAGCCAGAGTTTTGTCGAGGCATACGCAAAGACGTGCGAAGTGGAGCCTGTCTCTGCTCATCCAGGTACGCAAGATCCTCCAAGTGAGCTGAACTAGTGGCTGTATAAGAGAGGGGCGGAAAATCAGACTACTTTTAATATTGGAAAAAATATATTAGCTGAATATAAAATATTGTATATGCCTTTTTGTGTGCATTGAGGTTTGAGGATATATTAATTTAAAATATTCATGTCAGTACCATACTGAATTTAAATTGAAAAATAGAGAAAGAGAGAGAGAGATTGACAAACTCTGTTTAAAACCATGCCGCCCACATACATATTCAACAGAGCACAACAATAACAGTGAAAAACATTTATTATGCATTTCCTCATTTCAGCAGCCAAGCAAATTGAAGAGAAGCTATTAAAAAAGAAGCAAACATATTCTGGCAAACAGTTTCCAGAAGGAGCTTGTTCCAAAATCAGAGAACATTTTCAACCGCATTAATAAGCCTCACTTCACCTGAAATTAATCCACTTCAGTTACAATGTAAATCTAACATAGTATTTTTGTTTAACAAACCATTTAACATGGTTAAAGTAATGTAAGATTGTACCTTAATATACACCATGTAAGTAAATGATTATACGTAAAATTGAAAAACATGTTTTTTGGACTGACTATCATTTGTATAACCACAGTTTTACTACATATACTACGGTTAAAATATGGCCAGTGCTGCAAAACAAAGGTTAATTTATCCTTACCATGGTTCAACTGTATTATATCTGTATTATATAAGTTTTATTAATAGTAAAACCATGGTTATTTTTTCATAAGTGTACAAGTTTTGTTGAGTTTTTACTCAAAATGACTTGGGACAACATGTTGGTACTCCAAGCTATTTTACACGGCATTTCCATAAGATACATCAAAAACATGGTAATACCTGGTTCTGTTTGTTGTTAGTGATGAGTCAAACCTTTTGACGAACTTTAGCTTGTTGTTATTAGCTTTCATGAAAATGTGTGCATGAATTTTGAGCCCCTTTTTCCTTTGCTAATGAGGAGGAAAGTTCATGGCAGCTCGATACACAAGAATATTAAGTACACAGTGGGTGGCCACCGAACAGATCGTGCCTCAAAGCAGCTGAAGAAAGCTTTTGGAACTATTTAACAACAGCTAACATTATTGTGTTAGTGTCAGCATGGACAAGTGGCCACCATCAAAGTAAGGTGCAAGGTGCCACATAACTAAAGAAAAGACTCTCGTTCTCTGCTAATGTGTTTAATCGAAGACAGATTTCAGAAAACCATCCGCGGCCCCTTGGTACATGTGTACAAATTACAGCTTCCTGTTGGTTACATGTGGGGAGCAACAGTTTAGTCATTTAAACTTCCCCTAAAAGAAAGTCACGTTTGAGCGGGAACTTAAGAGAATGAGCAGTGAAGAAACGGGGTTGTTTATTATTTTTTTACTATGACAAACAAAAGTGTGGCAAAGTGTATACAAGATTGATGCAACATGAGGTCATCGTTATTTTTCAATTTCATACTTTGAACAAAACTTTGGCCAATCAGAATTCACCCAACTTTAAAGAGCTCAAGCTTTCAAAGCGGCAGACTACATAACCGCAACACGTGCTAAAAATAAACAGAACATTATTGTCTATTGTTCTGGACGATTATATAGCTATTGTTATCTTTATAGGCATCGCTCCCTTTGTGAACAGGCCTTATGAGCACCGTTAACTGTATATTGGCAAAAACTATGGTTATCAAAATATCCCAGACACCAGCATTTCTCCTGGCCAACCCCACCACTTCCATCTGCACTGCAGACCGTCTGGCTGGCATGACTGTGTTGCTGGATTTACAGCCGCTTGAAATGCGTCACAATGATTTGGGCTCCCATCAACTGAGCTGGTGTTTTACAGACCCTCCATGGCGCTGGGCCAGAAATCACGTCTGCATTTTACACCAAACGTCTGAACATGTGCACATATACTTATCTATAAACTTGGTTTCTGTTTGCGTCCTTACAAAATACTGTATGGAAGATCAATATAATAATGCATGCTTTACTAGGTGATCAGGCAAAGTAGGGTAATCTACTTATACATAGGTGAATTTTATTAAAATGTATTAAGAATAAACAATTTATAAAAAAATGTATTGCATTTATTAAAATGAATTTATAAAAATAAACAATTCAGAATAAGGGGTCAGATTAATGCATTAGTTAAGCATTAATTAATGGTTAATTTGGTCACAATTAAGCATTAGTTGAGCAAAAACACACTAGTAA
>JAUCNO010000710.1:3318777-3337946 GCA_032353835.1 Enteromius viviparus | reverse complement strand
TAATGCATTAGTTAAGCATTAATTAATGGTTAATTTGGTCACAATTAAGCATTAGTTGAGCAAAAACACACTAGTAATTAATGATTACAATGTTAAGTTAATCATTAATTACTAGTTTTTGCTCAACTAATGCTTAATTGTGACCAAATTAACCATTAATTAATGCTTAACTAATGCATTATTCTGACCTCCTATTCTGAAGTGTTACCAAATAAACAACTTCCTAACCATATGCTCAAAGATGAACAGGTAAATACATAAAAAATAACTGAATTGTTAATCTGAACAAGAATTCTCCAATTAGTAAGAATATGAATAACAATAATGGATCGGACCATAAATAAATAAAATATAAATAAATAAATAAATAAATACAATTATTATTGTTTCATGTAAAATTATTATTATTATTATTATAGCACTTGTTGTTAAAGTAATTATAAGGAAGACCTCTCTCTCTCTCTCTCTCTTTATATATATATACATTTATATATACTGTACATATGTATATGTTTACTTTATTTTGGAAATGTCTAATATTAAACCTTCATAAATCCGAAGATGACTGTGAAAAAATATAATCTACAGAACATGAGACTGAGCTACTGAATTTGATGCTATTTCCCAAATGCAGCAGCGCAAATCACAAAATCCTTCATAAAACACGCAGACATCATTGCTTTGTTGTAACGGGGCAGTATCAGGAGCTAGGAACCGCTCCAGAGCTCAAATGGCCCATAAAGCTGAGAAGAGGGCCACTTCTATAGCTCTCACAGTATTCACTATGTGCTTTTACTGACCTTGACATTTTAAGGGAATTGGAAACACGTGTCTGTTGACTTTTAGGGTCTGGATTATGTTGGATATTTCCTGTCTCCGCAGTTTACCGTTCACGAACAGAAGTGTTCAAAGAGCCTCAACTAAATAAGTTTCACTCAGAGCTGACTCCAAACATTCACACACGCTCAAAGATGAATGTGACTGTTTGTAACCAACAGGATTTGAATACTGGACTGAAGCTTGACTAGCTCAGCATAATGTGATGGTGCCATTCTTCAGTTAATCTAGGGTTAATAACAACTGAAATGAAATGACTAAAGCTAAGTTACTAAAACGACTCAAAGGAAGGAAGGCAATGTAGGTATAGTCACATATATTTTAAAAAAATGTCAAGATAACATACATTTAGGGCCGGTTTCCCGGATAGGAATTAGATTAAGCCAGGACTAGACCTTTGCTAATTTAGGACATCTAAGAATTTTTAGAAATATGTCTCACAAAAATGCATTATCTGTGAGCATTTTAAGACCAAACAATTGTAATTATGTATTTTAAGATATCTCAGTGTATAATGAACTATAATCATTATCAAATGCAATTTCAGTGTGACTCACTTAACAGTCATAATAAAAAAATAATAATACTTATATTTCACATCATGCATAGACATACAGTATTCTGACATATTTATACAGTATTCAGAAGAAACTCACCTGCCACAGAGTTAGGGCGGGGCATGAGGTAGAGGGGGATGGAGTGGGCGGAGTGAGAGACCGAATACTCCAGACTCCTCTCTGGGATTTTGTTGAGGCTGTATGTGGAAGCGGCCATGTTTTCATCCACTCGATAAAGAAAGGAGTCTGCACCCATTGACTTCTGCGCCTGCCAGAGTTTGAGGCTGCCCCGCGAGCCCTCGCTGTGTTTACCTCCGTGCTCGGCATTCTCTGAGTAACTCGTCAGCGTCGCTGCAAGAAAGCAACGCGAAATTTGAAACGGGGACGTTTTTGAACGGTCATTTTTGTTTATGTAAATTAGCATTTATTTCTGTTCCCTAAACAAACCACAGAAAGTCTCTGACCTATAATGCCGCTGTCTCGGCTCTCCAGGGTGGAGGTGGGACTCGTGATGGTTCCGTAAGCACAGTCTCTGGTGCCCATGTTACCCGGGGCTCCAGCGGGTAATGTGGAGCAGGGGCTGCCAGGAGGGGGCGACGCTGTGCTGCTAGCTAAACTGGAGCATGGGCTGATCCGCTGGGTCATGGAGATGCCCTGAACATCAGGAGGAGGAAAATATTACCCTTGTAATTTCAGAGTTCGAGAATCACAGTAACTAACAGAGTTAAGGCCCGTTCACACCACAATGATAACAATAAAGGCACAGAGAAACGATATCGTTGGAAACATTTTCAGAATGATTTCTTCCAGCTGATGAACGATACAAACATTGACAGCCAATCAGCATCCATCCAGTTCTCATGAGCCCGAGAATGTAATGCATGTGCGCTGAGAATAAACAGATATTGTTCACCGCTGTGGATGCTAATATCGTTATATTTATAGTTATTGTGCTTCTTGTGAACGGGCCTTTAGAGTGTTTCTCCTAACTTGCCAAAAGAATGACAACAACTACTAATAATAGCGATGATAATAATAATAATAATAATAATAATAATAATAATAATAATAATACGAATACTGATAATAATGTTGCTATATTCATATTCATATCATTATCATTAGTAAGATTTTTATTATTCATATTATAATCATCATCATTATTATCACTATGTTGAGCAATAACAGAAAGAAAACCAGTGGTCATATTCATATGCAAAGGACATTGCATGATTTTCTCAAATAAAAACAAACACTAACAACAAATTTGTGTCATTAGCAAAACCACTTTAACTTGTATTGGTTAAATCAATTCAATGTGACCATTTAAATATTGAATTATTTGAATAATAAGCAATTTGCATGCTTATGTTTTATGATGTTCAGTCATCGTTACACTGCAGGACTGTTAGTAGCATACCGAAGGTTTTTTTTGCTAGATCAGTGCACCACTGCGCATACAGTATACGAGGATCCTATTCCAGAAAAGCAGCAGCGTTGAATGACTTTCACACACAAAAATGCCCACAGAAGTGGAAATTTGCTGACTGCTGTTTAATGATACAGTGCTGTCCCATATTTCTGCTGAGGACTGCACACTCATGTGGAATTATCTCTTTTTATGGCCTTGGCTGACTTAAAAATTTTTTCCACTGTGACTCAATATTATGTAATTTAATACAATGTTATTGGCTTTATGGTATATGACAGAGAGCTTTGAATTTTCAATTCTTAACCAAATGGAAAGAGGATAGAAATTAGTGTATTATTATGGCATGCTGCGGTCGACGACAAGACATGAGCTACAAAAACCCACCAAGATGGAGGATTGTTTTACCCAGTGGGAAGAGAGAGTGAGAAACATAAACAGACAAAAAGAATGATAATGAAAGAGCTTCAGGAAAAAAAGTAAAGAGGGAGTAGAAAAGAGACATGGAAAGAAGCGAGTTCATGTCTGACTCTGGGTTTGCGGTGAAGGCCACATTAATGACTTCATACAGACGGATATGAATTCAGTCAGTCACTGGCTCTTCTGTCCAGAAGTTGTTTTAGATGATACGTTTTTCACAACCAAAAGAGATCAAACTGCAAACCAAGTGGATGTTCTTTCATAAAAACATCAATTTAAGGATAAATTTGCGGATCAGAGCAAGGTTCTGAATTCAAAACTAAGGTCTGATCCAGGTTAAATTACTATGAACACTGAAAAAACTGGTCTCAAAACTATTTTCACAATTAGTTACAGTACAAAGAAATTATAGGCAAAAGAGACTGAAACGGTATGTTCTTGTCAAACACACTAAAATTATCAAAACATACTTTTTTTTTTCCTTTGAAACTGACCTTGTTTTTCTTTAAATGTGCACTCAGAAATCTTTTCTCATGTGTACAATAGTTTTGATGATTTGAGGCGCACAGTAAAACCACCTAAATTGGAACATTGACTATGACCGACTATTACCATGAAAAGTAATACTACTCCACATTTCTTTTCACTATGAGCCAGCAGTCTAAGTGGCTCTAAGCCACATCTCGGACTCAGTAACTTCCCAAATATGTCTAAATAGCTCTACACCTTTTTTGTCCAATTCAAGGTTCAGCGTGCGGGAGAGTGTTTCAGAAATTGTGGCCTTTCGGTGACCATGCTTGCTTGGCAAGGTGCAGCCTAAAATAACTCTGTGGAGGTCTGTAAGCAGCTGTGGACGGCAGGAGCCAAGCCATTCCTGGACTCAACTATGTGTCGGATCAATGAGGTCGAGCTGAGCTCAGAACAATTAGGTGGGAATGAAACACTTCTGATTTTAACCGAAGGAATGTTAGAAAGAATCCAGCAAGCGTTGCATTCAAGAGCTCAAAAATGTTATTTGAAAAACCAGCAGGGCTGTTTCCATTCTTAGTCACTGTTAGGATGTCAGGAGCATTTGCTTTAATTAGGGTTTAAGGATTAGTTTACATTTCCTGATAATTTACCCTTAATTTATCCTTTCCAACATGATTACATAATGCACGAGGTCAAGCTAGTGCAAGACCAGCATTTGTGATTAAAAAGTATATCAACTATTATTATTATTATTATTATTATTATTATTATTTTTAGAAAATCGTTTTGCTAGAAGGTCCTTCTTCCTCAGCTGAGATCCTGTAGAGCCCTTTGAACTATTTGGACCTTCAACCTGGAATGTCTGGGGAAAAAAAACTGGAATGTTTTCTTTTCGATAACGAAAGAACATCATAAAAATCTTGAATGACATATTGGTGAGTAAATTGTCATATATATATATATATATCATTTTTATGTATATTAGTGCTGTCAAATGATTTATCGCATCCAAAATAACAAATTTTATGAATATTAATATATACATTTAAATAAATGTAAATATTTAAAAATATACTGTATCACACACACATTATGTGAACAAAAACTTATTTTGATGTGATTCATTGAAATAATTTGGTTTATATATATATATATATATATATATATATTTGTATACTCTGTGTATATTTATTATGTACATAGAAAAACAAAAACATCCACTTATATATTTATTAAAAATCACGTTATGTTATGTTAAATCTTATGTATAAAAATAATTCGTATGTAATATAAAACATAATAATTTAAATATATACATTTAACTATTTACTGTATATGTGTGCATTTACATATACATAATAAATATACACAGTACACATACATATATTATGTAAACAATATTTTTTATCTTGGATGCGATTAATCACGATGATAGCACTGATCATTATAATTAAGCAATTAATTCTACTTCAAATATTACAACATTTTAACAGCAATAGATTTAATTTCATGTGACATCATTAATATAATACTGCTGTACTGCATATTGAATTAAGCACATGTTGGATTCAATTTTTCTGACTTGAAAGGTTTCTAAGCACTCAAACCCAAAAGCAGATGTTCAGTGGAGAATCATGGCTAAGATCAATGTGGACTGTAAATAGACTAGCGGCAGGGGTTTCAGCATCTGCTGTCTGAGACATGCCTAGTTAGACTCGAACTGCACAGATACACCAGCGCAAACTGCTGCTGTTCATCCAAAACCCAGGAACATCTGTCATGATTTAGAGAGCAAGAATATCTGTGTTTCTGAGGCGGGGAGCCGCCCACTGACAAAACCCTGGGCTGCAGAGCAGCACCTCCCACCACCATGGGGCCAAAAACTCACTTGAATTATTTTTGAATTAAAAGAATAATGGGAGAGAGTAGAGAGAGCACTGAACGTGTGTATCAAACCTGAGGGTCATCTTGCTCCTCCATGCCATACTGTGCTCCACCGGGCCCTTCGTTCACTTTGTCCCCGAGCAGGAACCCCAGTCGCGTCATCAGTGTGTTGGCGGCCTCGTCTACAGACGGAGGAGGACCCAGATCCTGGCTTTCTTCCCCTGTGAGAGAATAAGAGAGAGCAAGAGAGGTAAAGCCATGCTTATAAAGTAAAACCCACCTGAAGTTGTGGGCTATAAACAAAAAATTAGCTCCAAACAATGCTGTTGCTGCATAATGCACAGCAGAAAGAGGAATGTGATTAAACACACACACACACACACACACACCTTAATGGAAAAGTTTACAATAAATTGTAAATTGATAATAAAAATAATATATGTAAAAAATAATACATTTATATTAGCACTGTCAAAAGATTACATGTGTACTGTGTATATTTATTATTTATATATAAACACACACACAGTACACATTTTGAAAATATTTACACGTGCAGTATAAACACTATACACATATTTTTATGTTATGGTATTTTATATTATATACAAATTTATTTAACATATAAACAACATTTTTCTTAATAAGATAAAAGTTTTTTTGTATATGTAATATGTGTGTGTACTGTGTGCATTTATTATGTATATATAAATACACACAAGTGCATGTATATATTTTGAAAATATTTATATATGTATATTCTTAAAACATTAAATTTTTCTTCAATATATACATGCATCTATGTGTATAAAATTTTATATATACATAATACATTTTATTTTAGATGCAATTAATCATTTGACAGCACTGATTTATATATAGTCAAGTTTATAACACTGATCTATATATATATATATATATATATGTAAATAATATTATATAGAGATTAGCAAGAATTTCCCTATTTCCCTAAAGTTATTTCTGCACAGAATCACTGGTTCCTCCAAGGTTGCATTTATTAGCCTACAAATTACACATATTTGATGCATTTTATTCCTCTGATATCAAAGCTGAATTCTCAGCATCATTACTTCAGTCTTCAGTGTCACATGATCATTCAGAAATCATTCTAATTTGCTGTTCAAGAAACATTTCTGATTATTATATCAGTTGAATGTAAAAATAAGAGTTCTGGAACATTATAAATGGATTTATTTATTTCACTTGCTGAATTTGAATAATTAGGTGTATTCACATATTCTGTATTTCTCAAACCATTCACAGACAGTCATTTTGTTAGGATAAAAAAAAAAAGTGATTTTGGCATTCAGAGAAACTGCTTTCTTTGGCTTCTATGACAACATAGTGAATTTTATGATCCTTGCAATTTAACAGAGTCCAATGCATAAAAGTACAACTTGGCCGTCGCTACTACATACAAACTTTATGTGGTCTCTCTCAAATATCGCCATTGGAATGAAATTTGGTCATTTCAGCCTTTCGGCTCCGCTCACTGTCAAACATGCCCATCATCATACACCCTTAAAAACCAAGTGACACAGCAGATAAGAATAAATACTAATAAACCAGCCACACTCGCTCTTGTGAATTAGCAGTGACACCAGCCCAAGACCTCAAAAGACCTAAACTGTAAACCGCCTCACAATCCCGTAGTGTTTCACAGATGAGGCGTCTGGGCCTGTGCGTTCATATACACAGTCAAAGGCTGATCGCTAGACTTCAAAAGAAGAGGTGTCCCGTGGTGGCTAAATCCACAGTGAGAAGAGCTTTCTCAGGATTACTTTTTTTTCTACGCCTTTAACCTCACACCTTCCGAACAGAGCCGAAGAAAAAACGACTGCAAAACAAACTGAGCCTTTCCCAGAAATATGGGCCGAGTTGCTACACCTCTAAGGCACAGACTCATCTTACTGTCAAACCTGTCCTCAGAGACTCTCAGATAAACCAAAGCCTCAGGCAGCAGTGGCTCTGCACAGCAGCTACAGTTAGATTTTATAAGTTGCCCCAAAAAGTAACTTCACAAACTGACTGAAAGACCAAAAAAAAAACCTTGATATAGCACATTTAGGCATATCCATGAGCTATTTTACAATGGCTTCATACAAACAGATCATAAAAAGCTAACTAGCTTGGCAACCATCATCTACGGCAGTGCCTTAAAACCTCAAGAGCTGACAAATCGTATTGGGCAGTTTTAAATATGTCATTTTAAAGTTTGAATAGCACCTACATGTCCAAAAATATGCTATCGTTAACAAAAAAAACTAAACTAAAACTATTTTGTGAGTTGAAATCAATTCAGATATATAAATATTAGATGAAAGAACCTTTATTTTTAGAAGTGCATTCAAAATATTATTTAGTATATAAATATATTATCAACATAACATGAAAGTAAATAATGCCTTTATTATTTAGGTGCTGGATGTATAGAGCTTACAGTTGTTGTACAGAATAATACTTTTCCAGGCAATATAACCAAGCCTACAAATTGGCTTCCTGTTTTGAATTTCATGTCTCTGAATTGACACGTGGGAATTCGTTCGGTTGAACACACACAGTCTCTGGCAATCTCTCTTTTTTTTTTTTTTTGTAGTTGCAGTTGCAGTTGCAACACAAAAATGTTGTCATGGCAACTAAGGATTTTCTGAAGCATCTGTCTCCTCCATTCATCCTCCATCCAAACATTCTTCCTAAATATTTCCTCCATCGCTCCCTGGTTTCCCTGTACCTCCGGCGGGATGTATGTCACTTGTGACAGCGTATAATAAATTCAGGAACCCGCTAATGACACCAGCAGGAGCTGAAACAGCACAATGTTGAAAAGATCTGTTTATTACAAGTAGAAAGTCTGCGCTCTCTTTTTATTATTTTGTCCCACGATGTCATCCTTTTTTAGAAAATGCTGTGCCCCTTCAAAAGTCCCCTGGGCCCACTCATGTTAAAAAACTGAAGGAAAAAGGGAAAGAATAAGATCGTTCTGAACTGATGATTCACAAACATGCCAGCGATGGTGGCTTGAAGGTAAGCATGAGGATGCAAGCAAAAGAAAATATTCAAAAACATCCACATATTTGTGGACCACACACGTATCTCAAGGCACAAGCATAAACAATCATAGACGTGTACTCATGCATGACAATCTCGCAGCTAAAAGAGCGCATTAATGCACTTCTATATGAGTGACGATGAGCCATCTGATAATCAATCAGACACCGGTGGTGAGAAAGAAAATGGCAAATAAAGGATAAACACAAGGTGATGCATGACCAAGAGAGATCAGATAGTGATCTTAGCTCAGTCTACTCAGCTTTAAAACAAAAACATCTGACAACTGCCTTACACATCAAGTTTATTCAGAACAGATATAATTACGAAAATGACACAAAAATTGTTCATGATTGCTGTTCTGTAACACAGATACTAATATAACTAATAAATAAATAAATAAATATGCGTATTATGTAATGTATTATTTAAGCCAAATAAGATAATTTTTAAGTAAATGTAAAAAAAAACAATAATTGTAATAAATGTTTAATATAATTTTAATAAAACCATAAATATTTAAAAATATTATAAACAATAATATTATATTATTTATCAGTTAATTAAATTAAATTAATATTTATGAGTTTATAATAAATATTCATATATGTGATTAATTTAATCAATTAATTAGCACATTATGCAATTCATTTGCTAACATTATCTAATCTATCAACACCGCTAGTGAATAATAACGATATAAAAAAACTTAACAAAACAACACTACTGTATAGTGCCGTGAGGTTTCTGTCTGCTATTCATAATGACAAAACCAGTGACGTCCCAACAATCCTCAGATGTTTAAGTCGTACGTCTCATCAATAATGCCCCCATGGGAGCTGCTTAAAGTTCCACTCTTTAACTTTACCACAGAGCAACAAATTCAGCTCCGCTTCCTGTTTCGGTCCCCCTGGGTGAGGACAGTCCCATGGGAAAACGTGTTGTTTGTGCTTTCACGAGAGCAAAAAACATCAGCACTGCAGGGGTTTAAACCCCGTCATTCGTCATGTCGCTGCCTCTTGTAAAACCTACAGCGCTGCATCAGTTATAGGAATGAAAATGCCGATTGGTCTGCTGTCAAAGGTTTGACTTACAGCTCTTGCTATGCACTGCTGGGCTTTTAAAATCAGAAAAATCACTGCCGTATAAAAAGCAAGCAATGGCACACGGCCTTTAACAAAACCACACATGCAAAAAGCTGCTAGCGTAGCAGAGAATGTAACACTCAGCAAAAACGGGGAAAAAATAGAATTGTTGATAATAGCAGGGTTGCAGTTAGCAAGGCAGGGTGCATTTAATCTAATAAATCAAATATCATTGCATTGCCACTTGCAAAAGACTCCATACCACTCCATTATACTGTGGGGCAGTCAACACTTGCCCTATGTGACAGTAATGCAGCTGAACACACTGAAGCTTCAGGACAACTTTACACTCTAACTAGATTATATTTGTTTATTCACTTATCATAAAATATAGTGTAAACCCAGGTAAAGTTGCTGCTTCCGCTGGGGTGTTATAAAGAGTAGGATGTCTCTCTATATAGATACAATGAACAGACAAACAGAAGAACGAACAAACGAAGAAACAAAGAAAGGGTCAACAGATAGATATACAATAAAATGATGAAACAAGAAAAAAACTCAGAAATTAAGGTAAAAAAGCGGTCACTGGGGCGGTACCTACTTAAAGTGTATATACTTGAAAAGGTACCACCCCAGTGACAGCTTTTGTACCTTTATTTCTAAGAGTGAAAGACAGATCAATATGTTAGAACGATAGAATGTTGGAATTTTATAACGATAGATAGAACAACAGAAAGATACAAAAACAAATGAAAGATAGAGAGGAGACACCAAGCACAATTGGATGGGTTAAATTATATCTGCGCGCAAGCAATGCCACTCCAAAAAAAGTCCATGTCCGAAAATAACGTCCAAAGCTGGTTTTAGTTAACCAAGCAAAGCTCCGAGGCTCACAGGGAGGAGAAGACGGCTGCACGATGACAGGGTGGCTGTCTGAACTGGGCGGCACAACTAACAAGCCAAGCACCAAGCTGCGGACCGGCTGTGCTGGCGGTTTAGAAATAGAAGGCACGCGAGAAAAAAAAAAGAACAACAAAGGGCCTTGCAAACAAACTCTTGGCTAAATAAATAGGCCAGAGAAAAGCTGGTCTGTCATTGTGAGACATTTTTAAGCATGAAAAATGCAGTGTCAAATGAGTGGAAACACTTGAGTCTGCTTTCCAGAACTGAAGTGGCCGGCTGAGATGGCTATGCCACACTGGTTTACAGATCATCTTACACTACCATAGCATTGAGATTAATCAGATTTCCGTTGTATTACACTACCTAAAGTCTGTTAACAAGTTTTTGAGCTCCACTGGCTTCCCAGTCTTATGCCATATTTGATGCTAATAATAAACCTTTCAGTCAGTTTCAGCGCAGCCTGAAACGTGAAAATGCTCATAAAAATGTGTAAACTTTTAAAATGTAACTAAGATCTTCTTCAAACAGGCAGCAAAGCTGCACTATAAGACTCAAATCATTTTTGTTTTTCCCAAATCTGAACAGAAGAAACACATAAAATCTTTCCTTCCCCCCCCCAGAAGGCATATAAAAAAAAAAAGTTTTTTGAAATCGGTTTAAAAATAATTTTTAATGAAATGTCTCAGTTTGAACAGTCTGACATAATTATTTTCTTGTAATTTGCTGTCATTAAATGTACCCGCAGTGACAACAGCAATAAACATTTATTATGCAATGAAAAAAATGACTTCTTAATGATAGTTTAATTAGTCTTTTTTGACTTGTTTTTCATTAAAAAAAATCTTAGTCTTTAAAGCAAGATAAATTCAATTGAGCAACACAGGATAAGACTTGTGCTTTATAAACACAAAATATGATATTCTGAGAAATGTGTTTTCTTTTTCAATGTTAACTAACAACATCCTTAATGCTTTAAAAACGAGCGTGAGGACAAGAATCCAAAGTGACTTACACTGCATTAAGATATTCTTTTTATCAGTTTACCCATCCCTTGCGATTGCACTATGCCCTAGTGTTTGAGCTACAGGAACGGAAGGCAAACATAAAAGGAAAACAGAATATGATGTCAATTAATGATATAGCGTCCAGCCTTTCCCTGTTCCCTAATACACTCAGATCTGTATACTGCCCTCACGTAAAACAATGTATAATCAACATGGAAGTGCTTATTCTGAACCAAAAAAAGGCTAAAGGCTAAAATGTATTGTGAACGAAACCTATGTGACGACAACAAGGTAAGCAGTACTGATGATGACTGTCATCTGAAGGCCACAGTGGGGTCCATCAGTCATCGCCCTCACTTCCTTTCCACACCATTCACACCCCA
Source organism: Enteromius viviparus (assembly GCA_032353835.1). Classification (NCBI taxonomy): domain Eukaryota; kingdom Metazoa; phylum Chordata; class Actinopteri; order Cypriniformes; family Cyprinidae; genus Enteromius; species Enteromius viviparus. The sequence goes on along the minus strand of JAUCNO010000710.1, from coordinate 3,325,904 downwards.
GCCATGCATACATCTCATCTACTCTGAGATCTCCTCTAATCGAGACAGATTACACCCCAGGTGGGTCTCCAGTCCATCTTCATCATTCTAATTGACACTCGGCCTGCCAAGAGCATCGCATTTCCATGCATCAAAAATAAAGAGTCGGCGTGTGCGTTACCGCCGGATATAATAAAAAGTGTTTGACATTCCAGTCGTCCTTTTGAAATGCTAGCTTCATCTTTCCTTCAAGACAACCCTTTCACCGTCTCCACCTCACCTTTCTCTTTTTTATTGTCCTCCTCCTCCTGCTCTTCTTCTTCTTCATCATCATCTTCTTCTTGTTCTCCTTCCTCATTCCCATCCTCACTTTCCTCATCGTCCTCAACTTCTCCTATCCAAACTTCCTCGCTGTACACCTCCCTCTGTCCATCTCGTCCATCTCCAACAATACCCTGTGCACCTCTGGGACTGGTGCAGCATCCTGATTGTAGCAGGGACTGGTCAGACAGGCTCAGACTGGTCGTACAGGCCCGGGACGTACAGCAGAAGTGAGACATCCATTGCCTGAAAAGCGAAGAGGTTCGACTCTGTCTCGTCGCCCCTAGGCCAGCTCGTCCTGTGCGGTCGTACGGACGCGACCGCTTCCTCCTCTGCCACGTGCATCTGGCCCTAGTCCCGGCACACGCCTTCCTCACCGTGGAAGCGAAATCCATAATCCAAACAAGTGGTTTTCCCTGCTTACAGCTGGGGTCCAGCTCCACAGGAGAACGGTGAGAAGGGAGAGAGTCTGATCCGTTCGATTTAGGGCCCTTGCAGTCGCAAGGACTGAGCGGAAAATGAGCACCCTGCTTCTTTTCTCCTTCAGAACAGTTTGCGGCTGTCAGTGAATGGGGAGGAGAGGACTTCGACGGCGGTTTGGTTGCTCTGCTGAGCTTCAGAGAAACCGCTGGCTCGAGCTTTAACAGGAACCATGAGGAGTCTAAGGAGTCGGAGTCCAAACACCACAAAAGGAGGGAGGGAGCGAGCGAGAGCAGCAAGAAACCACTAAACCCATCGTTCTGTGTTCCCGGCTCAGTGCAGTTAAAAATGTTGGAAGGGCATGTGTCGCAAGCGCACACGCAAGGCCTGCACAAGCAGAAAGTTTAGGAAAGGCTTAGGCTTACCGGTCCAGAGCATATCCAGGTCAAGAATCCCAGCCAAGCCAGATGTGACTTTGAGGAAAGCCAGCTACTGGTTTCCAAAAGAAGAGGTCCCCCTTTTCCAGTAGACTGCATGTACAGACTGTAACGTCATTAACATCTTGGACCCGAGATAAGAGACGGTCAGGATGACCCCAAAACAAAGAGATAAACAAAAGTGATGGGCAGGAGCGAAGCAGAAAAACAGATGGTAGTGCTTAACCAAGTGTGCAAGGCTGGGGGTCGGATTACCCTGCTGTTGGTCACAGGCACGGGCTGTTTAAAACAAAGGGGCCAGGGTCGCTCCTCTCTGACCCTTACGGCCCCAAGAGACGTATTCTATTGGGGGTGAGGGTGTTTGGTCCAAGTAGGTCAAGCCCAAAACGCTCAATCATTTCAGTCTTAAACGAGATCCACTCCAATCAGATATTCCATCCCTGACCACAGCCGGCTTTAAAACAGGTTTTGTATTTATTATTTCAGTCCTACTATATTAGGTAGCCTTAACTACTATGTAGTTACATCAAAAATGATTACAGTGTGCTCGTATTGCAAAACACATCCTGTGAAGCTATTGAGGTGGGATGTGGATAATGTTAGGGACAGGTTTGGTAGTATGGGAAGGTGTATGGGATAGGTATATACAGTGAATATATATATATATAAAAAAATAATGCACTGTATCAAATGATTCCTTTATATGTATACAAGTACACTGTATTTAAAGAGAGACTGCAATGTATAGAGGTTAATCAATATTAGCACATTTCTTCAATAACATACTGTATACATTTTATGTTTTCTTTTTCCAAAACATTGCTGATAAGTGAATATAAAGCCTTTATCGCACAATTGTGTATAAAAGGAAAGGAGGTCTGGGTCAGTCAGTCTATTGAGAAATGGAGCATGTGCAAAGACCAAATTTACATTCAGAGGATGTTGAAAATCTACAGCTGAATATAGTCACAGAATACAACAACAAAACAATGCTACTGCTCTTTTTGTTTGAGAATGAACCTATTAAGAAGCTCAAAGAATACTGACTCCTTAACCTACATGACACAAATACAGCTTTTCCTACTTCTCGTGACAGAAACCATGGAAAACACTGAAATGGCGACATGTGGTACAGAGAGAATGACAGTCTTCCCACATACATACATATATAAATAAGTAAATAACATAGACAAGACAATAGTGACGTTCTGGATTCTGCCATCTTCTGTGAAACTATCTTGCCAAACAAGTGTAAGTCTGGATAGTGGCGAACAACAACTACTGAAAACAAGTAAAGAAACAACCCTACTTCCACTGGAGGGGGAGAAATCTATATTTAAGCATACAACATGAAGGAGTACACTGGTCCGGTCTACTGTATGATTTACTGTACGCGGTAATCCACAGCGTGCAACATCTGTTGATAAAGTTTACAGGCTTTGTTTCTCATCATTTACACACCTTCGTGTTTTTCCAAACCTGTAGAACTTTCTTTCATCTATGGAACACTGAAGACAAGTGTTTAAAATGTGTTTGCCTTTACAAAGAAAGTGACTGGGATCTAAAACAACAATTCACCCCACTGACAAACAGTTGTTGGTCCCCAATGACATCCCTAAAAATACTATGGAAGTTAACGGAGACATCAATAACAAACTTTATTTATGTTTTTTTACCATAAAGAAACTCATACAGGTTTGGAATTATGCAACATTTTTATTTTTGTGTGAACTATGCCTTTAAAATATATTTTATGTTGCATAGAAGAAAAAAAGATTTTGAATGACAGGACGGTCAGTATATGACATGTTTTTGTTTTTGTTTTTTTTGTAGTAAAACTATACCTCTACATTTTAAATGACCTCACATATATCCTTTAAAAATTTCTGGGCCTGCCACATTATTACTTTATCATACTTATTACATAATCATAATTTAAGCAAAAGAGAAAAAACTTCATTCCAGTGCAAATAAAGAGGTATGTGAACACAAAATATTCCTTTGGGCTCTTTTTATTGAAGAAAAGCACTATTGAGAATGCTTCGGACAAATAGCAGAAGATATATTTAGACTTGTAAAGGAAGCAGACGGGTTTCCTCATGTGATTTCAATGCTCCTGTGCCATCTGTTGGATCTGCATAAGATAACAACAAGAGCATATACACCAATTGTTTAAATTAAGATGCAGCCAATAATGCATCATATAAGAAACAGGTTTTATCAGTCTATTCCAGACTGAGTAGGTAGAGGAAGTCCTGGCACATTGAAGCAAAAACCAACGTCACAGAAGGTGTGAAAGATTTCGTGGCAGCTCTGGAAAGTGACAAGCGTTGTATTTTAAAGATATCCACACGATTACCAGACAGCCTCCCACATGGACAGGTCTAAAGATGACAGATCTTCAGCGATCTGTTACTAATATAATGACAGCGCTTCTTCATTCCTGCTCACGCTGTCATACAGTGTCACATTCTCCAGCGCCAGAACTGCCAGGACACCTGCTAATACAGGAAACCCAACACTCATTTACAGGAAGACACCTTTAGAGGATCCGAGAGTAGACTGAGGATTCTATGCTGTGATTGGCTGAGGTGACGGAACGCTCATGGCATTGTTGCAGAACAGTTTTTGCAGAGGGAACTCCTCTGGGGGTATTGCATATCGAATTCATGTTGAAAAGATGCCATTGTCCAGCTTTGTTTAGGCTGACACAAACGTGGATATTTTGCTGTGCACTGCGTACAATCTTGTGAAACATTACTAAATTGCTTTAGAGGCACTGATTGAGGTGTACTTTATTTTTTTTGTGTGTACAAAATATGTGTGTGTATACTGTGTACTGTATATTTATTATGTATATATAAATACATGTATGTATTTAAATAATATAATATAAATTATATGAATATAAATATACACATATATTTTCAAATTATATATATGTTTGTATTTTATTTATATATACATAATAAATACACACATACATTATAGAAAAAAAACACAATTTATCTCATTTTAAATATCACAATTATGGATGTGATTAATCACGATTAATCATTGCCCAGGACTAATAAGTTCATATTAATTTATTATATTAATTTTATTTTGGATCTAAGAACAGGCAATGTCAGTATTTCTGTCAAAAAAAGTAAATGAATGATTCAATGATTCAATTTCAAAATAAAGTTGCTATTATTTAATCCCAAAAGGAGGTAAGAACATGTATTATCAGAAGAATGATTCGCAGGATAGCGGGGTCAAATCCAGATTTTTATTTTAGAGCTGTGAGAGATAAACTCTGAATGACAGTTCATTTGGGCTGCATTTGAGGCGGTTTACACTCTTCTTCTGCAGAAAACCTGTCAAAACCACACATTGGCAAATCTTTCTTTGCGATATTAATGCATTAGGAAAATCCAAAGTTATTTTTTTCTTAAATCACAATTATCACTAGTGATAATTATATAAGAAGTCCCTTCCTCAGAAGGCTATTAACCAGCAATGCTTTGATGCCCTCCTGAATGCCATGCATGCACAACATTAACAGCACAACCAAATCTCTCTCTCACTCTTGCTTGTGAAGCTGCTTGTTTTGGTTCTGTCACAAAACACAACAGCTGCTTGGTCCACACACCTAACACCCGTCAGAACTCATCCGTCACGATTTGTATGCTGTGATTCTATTTTAACGAGGAGTGACGGCTTGTTCATGTCCCTGGTGATAAGGTAGCTCCAGGGAGCTCAAATGATGCAGCCAAGATAAGCTTTGTACTGAAGATCAGAGCATCTTAGCCATTAGTCCCACTATATATGTCCATTCTATGTCACATTGTAGTTAGCATATATATATATATATTTTTTTAATTATAAACTCTAAATAAAAATATTATTTAAATGTGTGTATATATACTGTATATATGTAAGGAATAATTGACGACGGGTCGTTGAATTATTAGAAAAATAATGCACACCCGAGGTGGTGGACCTCGTTAGTGAGAAATGTCATGTGTTGCCTTTAAGTTGATAGACTAGGCTAACTGATAAAATCGTCAGGGCAGCGCTGACAACACGTTTTTGTGTGAGTGTGTAACCGTGGTGTGCGTGTGAAAGGACGTGTGATTATTACAGTTAACTATGCGAAGTGATATGGAACTGTTATGCGGTCAAGAGAGCTGCCTAGAACTATGTTCGCCGTGCGTTTCCCTGAAAATAATTGCACACCTCAGAACGTTCGTCAGCCAATAGATTCAAGCATTCAACGGCCCCGTAGTATAAAAAAATGCAATTGATAAACTATAGTGAATTAACACTGATACAATTTACAATTCTATCAACTGCCCCAAGCATTTTTCATGTTGAGCCAGGGGGCAGTGCTTAGTGTCAAGATATAGTTTATCAACTGCAGTTCTTTTACTTTAATATCTTCCAGCTTTAACAAGGCCGGACTCAGACAAGCGCTAAACAGCGCTAAATGCAGCTTTATTTACACTACACAGCATGGTCAAAATAGGCAAAAAACAGCAAATAGGAATATTTAAGGGCCAGACAGAATCATAATCCAGTAAAATGCGATGGTCAGGGGAGGCAGCGAAACGTTCATGAAAATACAGGTAACAGTCTAGAGTCAAAATACAAGAGGGCAATCCAAAGTAACAAATTAAAACAAGGCGAGACTATGGCAAACAGGGCAGAACCAGAAACCGCTTGGTAGAGTCCGCTTGAGCAAAACAATACTTCGCAACTTTCTGCGTTACACTAGCTTTGAAAAATATTTGCATACCTGTGTTTTTCTTTCTTAGGGCTGCACACTGTACACCTTAAGATGCTGTAAGACACACACACACAGATATAAGCAGACACATATGCAGTCTTTTCTGTTCCTGTGACAAAACATCTCTTTGTTTTTCTCTTCCAGGCAGCAGCAAATAACAGCGATGAATCTACTGACTGTGCCCTTCTCTCAGGTGTAACTTTGAGTGCTTGCTAAAAGAAAGGAAATGTCAACAGAGGGACATAAAACCCAGACCAAAGCGACACAGAACAGTGTATTTATTTACAGGAGTTTTTGAGAAAGACAGAGGGAGAAAGTAGTAAATGACAGCGCAGTTGTAAATATCCTAGTATAAGCAGAGGAGAAAGTCACTGTGTCTCAGCAGAATCTCTGCTGATGTTACAGTTTTCTGGAGGTGCGCTATAACAAAACATGTAGATTCTGACTTGGAAATCATCAGAACTGTCACTCCTCACAGAAACTGTCAGTTGACAGGAAGCAGGTTATGGGCTCTGTACCAAAACTCAGTAAGCTGTCTATAGCAGCTGACTTCTGAGGCAACATTTACTGAGATAAAAGATTCTGGTGACTGAATGCATTCACTATATGCAAAAGTGGGTTGCAGCATCAGTGTTGTGCAAGTTACTTCCAAACTGTAATATATTATATATAACTTGTTACTGTTATTTAAAAGTAATGCCTTACATTACAATATTACTGATTCAAAATTGTAATGCATTACATGACTGTATTACTTTTGAGTTACTTTCACCAAAATAACTACAGAGAGCATGCCTTCAGTGCAGCTGAAAAGCTCTGCATTCAAATACACGCAATAGGCTAAAGATTGTCACAACATCAGCAAAAGTAGCCTAATTACCAGGAACATGTCTGAGAAAAATAGTAGGAAGATATTTAAATTATTTAGTGTTTTCTTAGTCTGTGTCACATAGATACATTTCTTGACTCGCCATCTCCTCTGATGCGCCTTAAGCCATCTTTATGGATTAAAATTATAGCAAAAGAGTTTTTGTTTTCGATTTTTTTGTTTTTGGTTTGTTAAGTGGTCATTTAATGCTTTTTGTTTTTATGTCTTTTTTCGCTTTTTTCGAGTTTCAGTTAATTTTTGTGAAGCGCTCCTGTTCAAGATATTGTCAGTGCACCCAAATAAATGTAGACCCTGTACTGTTCTGAATGAT
>JAUCNO010000710.1:3308544-3318677 GCA_032353835.1 Enteromius viviparus | reverse complement strand
AAGCGGTACTAAACTGCAGTGGAAGCGCAAACCGAGCCGAAGTGAGCCGTACCGTGCCGAGTCGTACCACGCAGTGGGTTATTGGGGTTTATGTTTTTTTTACATTAATGATTTAATTCAGTTAGGGCGCATTCAACTGATATAAACATCGATCAAATCGATTTCTGAAGGATCATGTGACAATGAAGACTGGAGTAATGATGCAAAAGATTTACAAAAAATAAATTAGATTTAAAAACTATGAAATCACAAAATATGGCACTTTTGGTATCGCAAACTAAACGATTTGCCAAGTATTATTTTCTTAACAGTATTGTGGTAGTCCATGAATACTTGGAGACAAGCGATACTAACTGTTGTTCAGGTGTGACAGTTGGTCAGGATTAGACCCGCCCCTCCTTCATTGTGATAGGTTAGCTGACTAAAAAGTGGGTCCTACTTTATATTAAGTGTTTCAAATAACTGTGTACTAACATAGTAACTAGATGTGTATGTAGTATGTAACCACAGTGTAAGTACACACCAGTAGTATCTACAGCTGTAATATTTCTTTGACTACCCACATGTAAAAATCCTCAGAATGGTATGTGTAAGCACAAATGTGTAACAGGACATTGGCAACAACACTTTTTTCACTTCACTAAGTAATCATGTAACAGGAATTGCACAGCTACATTTTGTAACAGCAGCATGTACAAGAGTAACTGGAACAGGTGGTGTTCAGAGGGTGTAGTTGAGTAGGTTTAGGGATATGTAAAGTGGGTGGAGTTGGTGGACCTCTGTAATACTAGTGTATATACATGGTAACTCCTCAGGAACTGCCCACTTATAAAGTGTAACATTCTGGACACCAACCATTTATATATAAAGCCTAATTTACTGGCCGCTGCTGTGTAACATCAGAGTAATTACATGCTAAATCCATAGCAATTGTCTATTTAATATAAACTGTAACAAGTACTGTTAGTCCTGTTACACATTTGTACTTTCATTACGAAAAAGTGTTGTTAGTTCCCTTCTTCAGGGAACGAGGGTTACAATAAGTAACAGAGACCTTACATAATACTGTACATACACATCTAGTTACTGTGGAAGTACACAGGTGTTAGGGACACTTAATATAAAGTGGGACCAAAAGGGACAGTGATGAACAGTTTTCAACTCTCCGTGATAAGAAAGAAAAAAAAAACTGTTCAGCAATTTCTTACTCTGCTGGTGTTAAAAAACAACCCAAAAAAAAAATGCTAGCCTCAGGAAAAACTGCTTTGGTGAACACACCACCAAATATCAGAACGACTTTAGGGTTGCCTCATTTGACCAGAAAGTAAACCGCTCTGAGACACTGTTGAATTATGATGGTAACGTCTGCACAGGTCAAACCATTTTCTGAAGAAAACAAAAAAAAGGCATTTATGGTTTAAAAAAAAAGAAACCCTTTATACATGCAGCAACACATCAGTTTTTAATTAAACATGGTGCTATTATAGTAAACGTGTAGTAGCAACCATGTGTATCTTTGGCAGTTTGATTACAGTTTTATTAATTTAGTTAAAATTAATTTGTGATTACCATTATTTAACTACAGTAAAGCTATAGTGTTGAATTTTTTTTGTAGTAAAACCATGGTTAATTTTAAGGGTTAAAACACCAGCAAATCTACTTTAAAATGTGGTTAAAAGTGGTTAATAATTATAGTCACACTTATTATTTGTTATTTAATTAAATCAGTACAGTGAACAATACTTCATTTATCATCTACTGTATGTCATCTTAAATGTTCATTTGTAAATGCACAGTAAACATAAAATAATAATATTTTATATTAAGTAACATTAAAAAAGATTAACAAATGCTGTATAATATAGCTACATTTCAGTCAGTGCTAGCTAATGAATCAGGCAGACTGAAATAACTGTTGAAATACTCTCCATCCTTGCCTTGGATCCAACACATTTTTCATTCAGGCAAAATGGCAAATGGTGTTACTGAACAAAAAAAATCCCCCAAGATTCGTAATATGCTTGACCAGATGCACTTTCTTAGATTGGTTGAGATTCACTCAGCATTGAAAGGGAGCCTATTAGTGAGCATGGGGTAAGGCTTTCACAGAGGACTCGCAAATGTACTGCAAAAGTAAGTGTGTGTGCATCTAGAAATGTGATCCTCGGGTGTAGTCTGCCACTGATGAATAATTTAGTCTTTTTTTCTGGTCATGCACAGACTTTTGCAGAAGAGATATTGAAAGAGTCAAATAGATATCCCTCTCTTTTTTCTGTTTCCACTTTCTCCGATTTCTCTCAAGGCGGTCTACATCCAAACTGAGCCCTTATCTGGCGGTTACTAGTCAGGCCCAGCTGCCCACGGCACATCAAAGTTAACTCCACCAATTTAAAGAAACACCATCCACCCTGTCCTGCGGTTAAAAAAAAAAGATCTTTGATATTCACACACTGTTGCTCAGAAATATAAAATATTACTTCTCCAACCCCTATCCTGGTAGAGATGCTTTTAAAATCCCCATTACTATACTACATTCTATATAGACTGGGCCTAAGGTTTACCTTCCAACAAGACAATGCCCCTAAGCACATAGCTAAAATAATGAAGTAGTGGCTTCACAACAACTCTGTGACTGTTCTTGAACGGCCCAGCCAGAGCCCTGACTCAAACCCAGTTGAGCATCTCTGGAAAGACTGTCCATCAACGTTTACCATCCAACCTGACAGAACTGTAGAGGATCTGCAAGGAGAAATGGCAGAGGATCCCCAAATCCAGGTATGAAAAACTAGTTGCATCTTTCCCAAAAACACAAATGACTGTATTCGATCAAAAGGGTGCTTCTACTATACTGAGCAAAGGGTCTGAATACTTAAGACCATGTGATATTTCAGTTTTTTTTTTATTTTTTATAAATCTGCAAAAATGTCGACAATTCTGTTTTTCTGTCAGCGTGGAGTGTGTACATTAATGAGGGAAAAGAACTTAAATGATTTTAGCAAATTACTGAAATATAACAGAGTAAAAAGTTTAAGGGGTCTAAATACTTTCCATACCCACTGTATATAAGATATATGCTACCTCTATAGAAAAAAATCATGAAAGCATATATTATCATACATATATGGTGGAACTCTATAATGCCACTCAAATAAGACAGAGAGGTCTAAAGATGCCAAACAATTAACTACTTAAACACAATATAGAAGCCAGTGGAAGTCTCATAACACTGTTATATTACAGTGCAAAGAGCCCTATAGAGCTCTCAGTGAATTTTATGGATGAACTACTGTAACTGTAAGACTCAACTCTGTCTGATCTGACTAGCAACAGCCGTGATAAATCCTGTACATACGCTTTGTCAGCACAACCTAGCTTAACCCAGCCCAGTGAGACAGAGAGGCAGAGAGAAAGAAAAAGAGAGCGAAAGCATGTAGGCACCACATAATCCTACGCACTTAACCCACCTCACTTATCTCAGTGGGAAAACTGATTTGGTGGTGAGGCAGAAATGTTATAGCGACATATCTTCAGCCCTGAACAGCTAACACTGCCTTTAATGGCAGAGTCTCCTTTGTCCTCTTGTCTTATTTTAATTTAACAAACATTTCACTGACACAAAAGCCAACTAGACGTATGCTACCATTCTTTTCAGTGCAAAAATGCCACCATTCAGGCCATTTTCAGCAAGCTGTTAAAGAAAATATACCTAGATAAGATGCTCCTTAGAAAAATTAACTTAAAGTTGACCTTGAAAGAAAGCAGCTACACCTTAAATTGGATAAATTAGCTAGCTACATTTTAGGTACTTCATCTTTAAATGTGTGATCGCTTTAAAATAGTCATCTACAATGCAAACCCACTTACCAATTCAAAAGCTTCAGCCTGATGTCTTAAGAAGGTACTCAATTTAATGGAGAAATTACTTTGTGCATGCTCTAACCAAATTGGGATACATTACATTTGTTCTGTTGTCATGTGTCTTACATAATCAGTTGCATTGCTTCACTACTGTCCCACGAGGCAACGAGAGAGGAGTCACGACTGGCAAACGAATGCACACTTCGTAGTCTCACCAGAAGAAAGTACTTTTCGCCCACTGTTTTATGAATACTATGACTTCATATACTCTTTTCATGTACTGTTATTTGCCTATTATACAGTAGGGAAGTGGGCATATTCAGACACAGATCTGCTGTATCTGGAAAAGACTAGAAAAGAATAGAGCTTTAAAATAAGGTTTAATTTAGTGCTTTCAAATGAATCACATCCCAAATAAGTTTATGTTTACATAATATATTTGTACTATGTATATTTATTATGTATATATAAATACACACACATAGTATCCATTTTACATGTATATATATATTATATATATTATATATATTATATATATTATTATATGTACATCCCACGCTTGGAAACATCCAGCGCACCACTAATCTGCACTTTGCAACATGCTCTGGAGGACACCGAAGAGTGCTTCAAACCAGTAAAGAAAGCATTTGTACATCCCTCACCCACAAAGGAAGAGAAGAGGCACTAGAGACGTCTTTCAAACGCACACAGAGAAATGCAGATTACAGATCCAGGCACATACGCACACACACAGTTCCTCTCGCTCTGCTGACACCGCTGAGTGGGCGAGGAATACTGATCGGGAGGGATCATGTAGGTGACTCTGTGATTGTGTGTGTGTGTCTGTTTGCCCACAGCGGTGTAGGTGTTAAAATTTCAGTAATCAAGTGACTGAATGTGTGCCAGAGATTTGGCTTTGATTTCCCCACAGCATTCCCATTTCTGCTGATATAAGACTCATTAAGCTCATCCGGTGATCAATTTCCAAAGAACCCCCACATAAATCATACTCACGTGCCGTCAAGGAAGCCACACAGGTGGAAAAGTCAAGCACCTCAGTGAGACCCAAATCATCGCTCTTGAGAGATGACAGATGGGGGACGTGGTCATCAGAGTTTCTGCTAACCTTTGATTCAGTGAAGAAACTACGATGGCATCAAGTCCCACCGGATCTTCAAAGTTGTCCAAATCTATAAGGATATTCGTGCCAGGCGAAGACAATTCCTCTGAGCTCAGAAGGTGCCTGTTGCTAGAAATCGCATATCCGGACGAGCCCCCAAAATTAAAATCAAAAACCTCAGGACCTTGTAGCACACCTCTGTCGGCTCAAAGAATCCACATCCCAACTCAGTTCAATCCAGATACGTGGTAAATAATTGAACACTGTATAGTAGTTCAGATTAATAAAAAAGAAGTAACAATAAAATGAAAAAAAAAGGGAAAAGACAGGAAAAATGCTCAGAGGAGTGATGCTTAGCAGAGAGAGAGAGAGTTATCTGCAGTCTTGAGGGCGACTGCCAGGTACTGGCGCATGCGCCAAGACCATACACCCCCCGATACACACACAAATGTTCACTCATCAACGAGGCGGACAGACGCACCCTCCTCCTCCTCTTTTCTCTTTTTCTCCCACTCAATAGCAGCTATTCAGCTGTATCTCTCAAACTTTTTCGCTCTGTTCAAATTCTCTTAACCTCTCTTGTGTGTTCTGCCTGTTGTGCTCAAAAGAGTCCCTACGCTGTTTTTTTTATATTCCTGTATAGAACATTATGCCTTTTTTTCAGATCTGATGCAAATCTGTTTGTTAAACCTTTTCAACAACTCAGTTTATACATAAATACACATTAAAAGGGTCATTGGGTGCCAATTTTACACAAGCTCAGATGATTCTTTAGGGTCTTTAGGGTATTTAACCTGTCAAAACCATCTCTGTTCTGTTTTCTCCACGCCATAGTCTGTGTTTCTTTAAATGCTAATAAGCTCTGCTGACCACGCCCCTTTCCTCCGTGTGGTGACATGCAGCCACGAAACACACGTGTTGGAAGTGAATATAGCATCCGATGAAAAATAAAATAAAATTAAATTAAATTAAATTAAAAAAAAAAACAATTAATAAAAAAAAATAATAAATAAAATAAAATAAAATAAAATATAAAATATAAAATATAAAATATAAAATATAAAATAAAATAAAATAAAATAAAATAAAAAATATAAAATAAAATAAAATAAAATGTGAGAAAGTTGACAATTGGTCATAAAAATTGGATTTGATAGGATTTATGTGCAGTGATAACTAGCACTGAGAGGATTCTTTTGACAATAAGATACATCCAAATACAGATAATCCACAAAAAAACAAGCATCTTTTTAAAATTACAGCATATTGTACACAAACTTAAGTAAAACATCTGATCCATAAGAAGCTGCAAGAAATCATATAAATGGACAGACACAAACACACACACAAACACACAGTATTCTTCAGCACACTATCATGTTTTGGCATTATGTGGCTGTGCGTCCTTAACTGATAGCTGTGAAAAGTCCATTGTGTGTTTGAACTTGAAAGCTGGATTATAAAACACCTCTGCCAGCATTGGAAGAGCCGGATAATAGATTCAGCTGAAACTGCTGCTGAGGTATTTATTATGTCTAGTGTCCAAGTTCCTTTGAGTGGACAGAAGTGTTGCAGTCACTGCACCACTGATAAGGACAAAGTGCTTAACTACAGTGTGTGTGGGTGTGCGAGTGTCTTGGCTATACTGTACTTTGGTAAAAAATGTGGCCCCTGAAATGAGCTCAATCTGCGTACACACACAGTAGCACAAGACTTGCATGCACACATGAACGTACAACAAGCGAACATGTAAATACATGCACACAGACAAATCACTACAATCATTCAAATATGCACAATGCTTTCACTGTTAAAGCTGTAGTTTAAAGATGTAAGCATGTCTAGATCTAACAAAGAGCCAAAAAGACACACTGAAATGATTTTATAATGAAAGTTGATGCAACAAACAAATACCACAACTGCATATTTAGCTTGACTTCTCTGGCTCAATGTAGCAATCTCCAGCCCTAACATGTGCGCCTAATTCAATGGTGTAATATAGTTCATGAGATAAGAATGTCAAAGAGGCCCATCACCCCCAAAGAACCGGATATATTTATTTTTTCAATGCTTTCCTTAGAATCAAGAACAACTGTATCTGTGGAAGACTCCCTAAAAATAAGGACCTACTGATGAGCGCTAACATTGAAGTCATTGATGGATGAAGGGCCCTCAATGACCCTTCAGCAAAGTCCAGATAATACTGATGGACCTTTATGAAAGGACCAGCAAACAAATTACAAAGTATAACCAAATCTGACAGCACAGGGGCATTCCTGAGGGTCTATTTTGGACTATTCCAGCAGGACCACATGCTTTATGTATCTGGCAGAATGTAACACAATTGTATTATAAGGACACATTAAATGAATAAGAATAAGAGCTACAGTTGGTTGCCTATCAGACTGGAAGCATGTTGAAGAAATCCCCAGTACTGCTACCTATCAACTGCCTTTGTTTCTTTTACAAACCTCATCAACCCCAAATAAAGTCAGACTAAAATCCTTAAAGATCTTTCTTTAGAGGACCAGTCTAGTAACACAAAGGATCTTGAGGGGCAGTAAATATATATCTACATCAACCTGCTGGATTCCATACAGTTCTTTCAAGAGGAGTACTGGAGTAAAAACTCTTCCACATTCATAAACCGCATTTGGCATGCAGTTCACCCTGGGTTGGGCCAAAGGCCAGTTTCTGTCAGCAAGAAAGGACAGCGACATTGAAGCTGCTGAGCTACATGAAAGTGGATAACAAGAGGAAATTTGACAGAAAAAAAGGGGTTATGTTTTTTTTTTTACATTATTAGCAAGTTTAGAGATGACATTGCACCAATGAACCATAAACGGCATTAACAGAATCAAATAGATAAAAATATGGGCTTGAAACCAAAAGGTTGTTGGTTCAAATCCCAACTCAGGATGCTGTTCAGAACGCCAACTCATGAGTCACAACACCACATGACTGTGTTATGTGAAAGTGTCTTCTAAATGACTAGTTACTAATCTTCTGAAGGACTAGAAATTATTTCTAAAATCCAACAGCTTTGGGGGCCCCATTCACTGGTTTGCTAAACCTAAACATTAAGCTTTAACCTCAACATCATGTTTCTTGCATCAGTAAAGCAATGGCCAATAACGGTTGTGCTAGTATTCCTAGCAATCGTCTCCCTTTCAAATCATGCGTTTGAATTTCAGTTAAACTGACCGTAACACAGGAGGTTGAATTAGAATTTGAATTACAGGAAAAGTAATTTAAGGAATTACAACAAATAGATTCAATACAGTTTGAATCCATCCATTCAAGATTTTCTGGTAAGGCTTGGTCCAATAAACAATCATTAAGGCTAGATTTGTCATGCCAAACAAATATAGATTCCTTTCAATTTTATTCTTTATCATTTTCTGAAATTCATTCACATTTCAATTCTATTTCCTTACATTGCAACACTGTTTGCTAACTTTAAATTTTGAAATTTAAGGGGTATTCTCATTTTAGGATTTCGCAGTTGTTTATTAGAAAGCATATTACTAGAATAGTGGCCATTTATTAGTAATAAGCTAATTAAGCAAAAATGAATGCCTTATTGTACATGATCTTATTCTACATTCCTAATCCTACACAATACCTAAACTTAACAACTACCTCACTAACTATTGACAAGCAGCGAATTAGGAATTTGAGAAAAGGTTTATAGTTAATAAAAGTGTTCCCTATTCTAAAGTGTTACCAATGATTTTTTTTCAAACATTAGGCAGGCTAAAGAAACCGTGTGTTGCTTACACTAAATATTGATTTCCATAGCTTACGTTGGTTTTCGGGATCAATCTTGAAACAAATTTGCACAATTAAACAGGACAGAAATCAGTTTCACCATACATTATACAAATAGTCCAATATCAGCGTTCATGTATTTGTTTAAAGTTGCCTCTCTGTAAAAATAATTACACCAATCAAACCTGCCGCAACCACATCTGTCAAAATCAACTAGTGCAATGACACCCTACAGGCAAAATATCACCTGCGGTTTTTATACAGTCTTGAATCATATTCAAACCACACAGGGCTCTTGGGTCAATGCTGCTGGCAGCTGTTTGAGAATGTTAGGATTCTGCTCACGATGTCTGAGGGGTCTAGAGGCTAACCATCAATCGCTCCGCGACACATGTTTTTTTTTCTTCACCGTGGAGCTCAGTTCCTCTGCTGTGCTCTGTAAGTTGCTGGCTGTGCAGATCTAATTTATGGCAAATATATTCAGCCCAGAGAGCTGCATTTGCATCAAACCGAATACTGAAAAGAAAAAAGAAGGCAGGAAGGATTGAAAAAAATGACACCAGAAACTACACAAGCACTCCACATATGTAGCACTGCAGGATACGAGGAGACATGCCGAGTGAAGAGAGCTATTACTGTATGACAAAACCTTGTGGAAATCCTCCAGTCTAAAGACGAGATCAAAGACGAGCGCAACAATACAGCTGTTATACAAAACAGACAAACCCACGGGCCTCACAACAACAGGACACTTCTTCTGCACTGATTGAGAATGGGAGACTAGGCCTATTTAAAAAACTCAAGCCTAATGAATTTTAAAAAGACAACTGGGATTGGACGAGAAACTTGTACAGTATGTGAATGACACTTTTAAGGCAGGAACACTGGCACTCTAATGTGAGTTACAAATAAACCTCAGCATCTGCTCCTTATTGCTTTAATGATTTGGATGCACTGCAAAACATTAGATAATTATTCAAAAATAAAAGTTGAACAACTTAACAAGACATTATTTATCAACAACGAAATCTACTTTATTGTCATGCACATGGATTTCTACGGAAGCGTATTGCATTCACTGGAGGAAAAAATATCTGCTCTGTTTTTCTGAATTAATGACTTAATTATCTCAGAATTACGAGATCAATTTTCATGGAAAAAATTTTTTTGCTCTGTTTTTCTGAATTAACGACTTAATTATCTCAGAATTACAAGATACATTTTCATGATTTTTTTGTTGTTGTTGTTTTTCTGAATTAATGACTTAATTATCTCAGAATTACGAGATCAATTTTCATGGAAAAAAATTTTTGCTCTGTTTTTCTGAATTAACGACTTAATTATCTCAGAATTACAAGATACATTTTCATGATTTTTTTGTTGT
>JAUCNO010000710.1:3258658-3274424 GCA_032353835.1 Enteromius viviparus | reverse complement strand
TCCAAACATTATTTTTGTCATTAATTGTAATAATGCAGTGAGATTATTGTCTGCACAAGGAGTCTGACAACAGCCAGAGATCTGATCTGATCATCGTTCAGTCTGGAATGGCATAAAGTAACAGAACAAACTGAGACAGTCTCAATCCAGAAGAACTGTGGCAATGTCTCCAAGATGAAGAAAAAAACCTTCCTAGAAAGCTTCCTGAAAATCTATAGCCAAGTGTACCTCGGAACAGAAGCTGTTTTACCAAAAGCTGTAATACCAAATATTTATTTGATTTAGTTTATATAAGTAAATTGTCAAATTAAATCTATTTAAGCATTATTATTGAAAGCATTTTACAGCATTTTAACACAAGTGTCTAAAACTTAGTACTAAAACTTTTTTATTTTTTAGACAAGTTATCCGTTTTTATTATATTTATTGTTTATTTATATTGTATATTTATTATATAACAAATTAAGTCTTTAAGGAGAATTATAAAAACAATATCTTATATATTTTACACACACACACACGGACATATATATATATATATAATATATGTGTACGTAGGCATACATGTATATACACACGGACACACAAATACTCAAAAAAAAAAAAACCAAAAAAAAAACAACACGTAATTAATTCATGTTATGTTCATTACTTTAGAAAAAACAATCAGGCTGCTTTGAAATAAGTCCTTAAATTGAATAGAATAATTTACTTTGTCAAGAAAATAACATAAAAATATTACAATTCCTTATAGCAATTTATTAGTTTTTATTATTCAAGTCATTAACTTTTATTATACAAGAACAAATGAGTAAAATCTATTAAGCAGTATAATTTAAAAAATTATTTTATATACACATACGTCCACACACACACACACACATATAGACACATACATAATTCATGTAATTTATGTGTGTATTCAGGCAGTACATTATGCGAAACAATCATGGCACTTTCAATTTTGTATTTTTTAAATGAAACTGAAATTGAATTCAGAAAAAGCAAATAGAAAAGCCTACGGATGTCCAAAGGCATCTACAACAACCTCATAATGTGTGACCCTTCCCACAATCCAAGACATGACAATCAGGCAAACACACTGCGAGTGAGTCCATAACACACACACCATGACTCACAACAGCTGACTTCTCCAGCAAAGTTCTTGCATCCACAGCTTATCAAACAGAGTGGCTTATATCACTTGGCTGCCTAAAGAAAATATTCTAATATCAGAAACTTTTAATGTGATAGCAGGGCGATAGAATAGAGGTGTTAACAATTCCTTCGGCTTCGAAGTGCTGCCGTTTTTTGGTTGGACTGCTTTCTTACACACTGTGGGCTTTGTCTAAAATCTTTGTAGAAGTGGGGCAAAAAATGAGGTGTAATGGAATGCAACAATGAGGATAATGAGGGCCTGCAAGCCACCGCTCTCAAAGACGGCCTTATGTCCAGCCATGAATAGGTCCCATCCAAGGCGCCAAATTCAGGCTCCGGCTAAACAAAGACAGGGACACGTGTCCCGCCACTTGCTACGGCCAATTCACGAGCCGGCTGATAACGAGAACGCACGTCACGCCTGCCCTTCTATTCTTTTCAAGTCTTGTGGTTTAAATTAAAAAACGTCCTTGTCTCATTACACCAGACTTTCATTGTATAAAAGAGTTTTTTCTTCGAAAGCACTCAGGAATGCTTGAGGACTAGGACATTATGTCGTTATCAAAGGTATAAAAAGAAATTGCTGCTATGGATTTTTGAAGGAACCCACAAGACCAAATGCAGTTCTACATAATCTCCGCCATGTGCTGCTGAGCTACTTTTAGCAACATAGGGGTACTTGAGGATGGATGACCCTGATTCCTCTGAGACTTGCAGGGATGGAGGAAAACGGGGAGGGGAGGTTAGGGGCCCTGTCATTCCTAGATGAGGCGGATAACTCAAGTCTAGACAAACACTTGGGCCCAGGGCTCAGGATCCAGCACGAGGGTCTGGAGGGGGGCTGCGGCTGGCATCCTGGAAAACCATCTGCCTCGGAGCTGATAAATCTTGATCTACAGCATGTTGGGAAGTAGGGGAGGAAAGAATGGAAAGATGTAATTCCTGGTCTGTTTATCTTTTGTAAGATGTGTGGGGCCGAGGGTAAATTTGACATGTTCAAACAGCTGCCTTGAATTTCAAAGAAGGTGAAACTTGATGGAAACACACAACGTGATTGCAAAAAACAAAAAAAACTTATGTTTATGATTTTTCTTTCTCTTTTAAAAAGGACTTAAAAACTTAAAATTCCAACATAAAGCTATTTTACCACTTTTAAGGACTACAAAAAAATCAGACAAAACAATGTGGATTGCTTTTTTGTATCTTTTGGACCTTAAAGTGTTAATTCTGTCATTAATTACTCACCCTCATGTTGTTCCAAATCCGTAAGTCCTTTGTTCATTTTCTGCACACACACCATAAAATATTTTTATATGAAATCCAAGAGCTTTCTGACCCTGCATAGACAGCAACATAACTGAAGCGTTCAAGACCCAGAAAGGTAGTCAGGACATCATTAAAATAGTCCATGTGAAGCATCAGTGCTTCAACCGTAATTTTGTATGCAAAGAAAGCAAATTATTTAAGTTTTAGCCAACGATTTCTTCCCTGTCAGTCTACACTGCTTTTCATCAAAAATATCTTCATTTGTGTTCTGACGATGTGCGAGTAATTACTGACAGAATTTTCATTTTTGGGTGAACTATCCATCTTATATTTTCTGATAACATGCATTTAATGTATAAAAAAACTGTAGCTTGGAAAAAGAGGAGGAAAAAAAAGTGTTAGTTGATAATGACAATAAAAATCTGAAATATTTTTGAATCCTACTTAAAGAAGGCCTATGAAAATATATCAAAACACAGAAGGCAAAATACAAGCCGCTGTCAGATATTAAGATGAAAAACGTCTCAGGTTTGAATGACTGAACCAAGCGACATTCTGTATTTTGTCATGTATTATACTCAATTACAGAACCTGTAATTTCCTCACAAGGTCAACATGTAATCTTATTCCTAACAACAAAACGGCAATGACAAATTCACTGGGTACTGTCACTAGAGCTAAACACATTCATCACAACAAAAACAGTATTACATTTGCTTTCCACTAGGCCACTACAGGCATCCACAATCACACACACTTCCCTGGCAACATCATGGCCTCGCATCCCACTTTTAAAAGCATCATGATCTGCTTTGTCGTCCGGGAGACCTGCTGTGACTCCAGGCACGTGGCTTTATGCAACCAGAGCAAGGAGGGTAAGAGAGGGGGCAGTGGAAGAGCTGTGCAGATCGGGACCTGCTGTATAGAGATCAAACTAAAAGAGCTAATGAGAGCTAAAGAGCTGATGTAGACTGACTATTGTGTACTTAAATACTGGATTTTTTAATATTATGTGATCAATAAAACACTAAATCTCATTAATAACAGCATCAAGTATTGAGTTTACACAGTAACATAGGAAAAAATAAATAAATTAAATTAAATAAAAACACACAATTTTACACACAAAACAAAAGCATGTAACCATCAGCTATTATGGAATGATAATGATAAATAAAATTAAAATAATAAATTAAAAATAATAAAAATTAATTACATTACAGATAAAGAAATAAGTAAATAAATAGAGATAAGAATAACAGAAGTTATGAAATAAAATAAAAAAAACTTGCCATTACAGATAAAGCTTGTAACAGTCAGCCCTTTTAGATTTTATTATGATTAAAGTTAAAAATTGGAGATTAATTAAATAGATATTTTCTTAACTTTTCAAATTACAGATGAAAAACACAAATTGTAAATGTAATGAAAATAAAAACAATACATTTCTGCTACTGACTTAAAATGTCAAGGATTAAACTTAAATGGAATTTAATTAGCATTTTAATTTAATAATTTAATCCAAAAAGTTAATGCAAAAATAAGTAGCAGGTAAATCATGATAATGATGATTTACATCTGAATAATTACTGCCACATTTAAAATAGACAAAAGCTGAAACTGGGAAGCCATTATGTATCTTTTATGACATGCTTCTTGGTTTTATTAGCAAACATAAGAAGATGGCAACTTACTTTAAGTTCCTATGTTGAAGCAAACCGCAACACATCCTCTCACAAACTCATCATCCTTTCAGGGATAAGGGAGACACAAAGGACTCCCGCCGGGCCGGAACACCCCGACACAATTAATCCAGATCTTTTAGATCATCAGTTCAGTAGGACAAACAAAACTGTGCTTTACATCCATCTGTGCCATAACAAGCTTTAACTCATGAACCTTAAAACACTGCGCTAAAATTCCAGTCTGCAGTTGTAGAGTAAAGTCCCGCGTTAACCCATTTGAGAGAAGCTGTCATTATACTGTCAAAGAGCTGTGGAGTTCTGAATAGCACACATAAAATATGCCCCCTAACATGGCAATTGAAGAAATAGAACAAGGTTAATTACCAGTCAACCATTTGGAGTCTAATGGTACTCAGATACTGTTGGCTGCATTGCCAAGCATTAAACAGAGGTACTGCTTCAGACATGACACTGGATTGTACTTTCAAAATAAAACAGCATGGATTAGGTTCAGCAAAGTGGTCTAGAAGATTAAAAATATATATATATATATCTGCATGGAGGCCAGTAGAAGACAACAGATGCTAAAAAAGTGTGGCATTTGGCTCTCTTGTAAACTCCTCCTCCTAAATGCTGTCTCATTACATCAATTTCTCATTACTGCATCAACCAAGCGGAAAATTGCAATTTCACACCTAGCCCTGAATGACAATGCAGGTCAGCCTGGGAGCTCTTGTATGTGCAAAGAGAAGGTCAAAGGTCACAGTGAGAGATGCAATTCAGGAGGACAGTGTGATCTTGATCCAACTGTTGGGCAAGCTAGACTTTTAACTAACTTTGTTGCTCATTCTGGCTAGGAACCGGCTTCTTGGATGGGAAGAAACCACCTGAACGATATCTACTACAAAATCCAACCATAATTCAATGCAAAATGAATTTTCCCACAACATACAGGGTTTGGTTCCACTGTAGAAAAAGACAGTCGATAAATATCATGTCACGGCGTGTCGAGAAGGCAGGAACTTTACCACAAGGATCATAATAAACAGCGATGACACACAGAGGTAATACGAAACCGCAAATCCATCACTAACTTCATAACAACTCAGTCACCTAGGGCTCTTGGCAAGGAACGCGATGATATTCTGTCTCGAGTACCTTCGCCGAACCTGAAATGAGCTATTGTCACGGTCGCTTTCCAAATCTTCTCTGAAACTAGATCCTTCAGGCTCCTCCAGGTGTGTGTAGACGTGAAAAGTTAGTTTGCTCTCACATACTAAGTGCTTGACCCATTGAATCAAGCAAAATACAGATCAATCAATCACATAGTCTATTTAAACGAGAAGACTAGGAAAGCTAAGACTTGAGGCTACTAGTTATGAAGGTTCAACACTTTGGCATGCATAATTACACATCTGTTGATATTTAAGCCTATGTTAGCGAGTCATCTAAATCCAGTTATCTCATAATAGTAGGGGAAAAAACCCAAACAAAAAAAATACGCTGGAACATGTAATGCAATACAAGACTGGAAATGTGAGTAACTACCCATACACATCCTGTGGTCATTAGATGACTTAAATACAGCAACCCAGCATTTTTGGTAAAAACCTTTAACCCAACCAGTTGAGTTAAAAGTAACCCAGCATGTGTTCTGTCTGATATTTATCCAGTGCTGAGTTGCCAAATAACCCATGTCATTCATCTCATTATAGTAGGAAAGAACGGCAGGAACATATAATGCAATATCAGACAGACTGGAAACATGAGCAACTACCTGTAAACCTCTCCTGATTCAGGAAATGACTACATGCTGAGCATATTGTGATGAAATTCATAGAAAATCCAAGGCTTTTGCAACCAAACTAGAGGAGAAATGAGTCACATGACAAAAACACAGACAAGACATGATTTGAAAAGACCTGAATAACCTGAAGATGACACACCCAAAGCTCTGTGCGAAGTTTACTGCTCCAAGTAACACTTCAAACTCAAATCAGACACCTTTAATTTTTGGTTTTCACCAAATAAGTCTTTCTGGTTGACAAAAGTGCCCTTCGTACTGAGAATATAACATCCGTTTCAGCTTAAATATGAGTTGGTTCACATTTACCAATTTAAATGATCACCATAGTGGGTCTTTTCCCTTTAGTTTTTTTTTTTAAATCCAGTTCTCGTCAGTAACTTTCAAGACAACATCATTGTCTGCATATGATGACAGTCATGTGGTCTTTATTTAATTAAAACTAATGCCTGATTCACCTTAGTTAACTTGCAACTTGCAGATGATCTCTGGGAGGAATTCCTCTGAGAAAGCGGCTGCATGATCGCTCTCCTGAGATGTCTTTATTTGTGGTGAGAGGTGGAACAGAGACGTTACTCTACAACTCAATTAAGGACTCATTAGCATGTTCATTAAAAGGCGTCACTCCTCCAGTCCACTGATTCTCAGATTCATCAGCTTTGACCTTGAAGGACAATAAGGCTTGAAATACTCACTCATAAAACGGTAAAAGGGTTTACCATTAGCTGCTAGGACAAGTTAATGGAAGTATCATTAGTAAGTGAGACAGATGTTATGTGATTGACTTAAGCGGTTAACTAGTGAATTTATATGCATTTTTGTTCAGTTTGTTAACGGAGCCAACTCTTGTGAATCAAACTAAACTGTTCATTAAAGACATGTCTCATTGTCAGTTCAGACTGCAAGAACCACAACAAGAACTAAAATAGAATTATGATCAGAGCTAATTGTAGTTAGTAAAGTAATCCATAACAGTACACATTTTAGGTCATATAATCCCAACTTGATTACTCATTTATCACATTAATAATCTTCTATCGTATTGATATAAAAACACAAAGCGTAAGAATTCTTTATTTCCATTTGCTGTTATTAACAACAAAATGTAGTGCATTTAAAATTACATCACATCAAGGTTTCCCAAACTAGGGTTTATGCAGTATACAGACTAGAGTATATAGCAATAGGCTATTTTTATTTCTCTCACACACACAGATGTTGTGATTTATGGGCACGCTCCACAGGCGTAATGGTTTTAATACTGTACTGTACAGACTATTGTCCAAACACTGACCCTACACCTAAACCTACCCCTTACAGGAAACTACGTGCACCATTTAATATGTTTTTTAAGCCTTCTGAATTGCAGGGACACTAAAAATGTCCTTATAAATCACCTTTATAATGTAATACCGTTGTAAAATCCATGTCATTATGCAAATTTGTTTTCTCATAAACCACATAAACATGCACACACACACACACACACACACACACATATACTTTTATTTTGGATGTGATTAATCATGAATAAATGTTTAAACCTAATAACAAGTACTTAATTTTTGGAGTTTGGTTATGTAATACAGACTACATGTCACTACCCAGCTCTGATTATAACAATTCATATTTACATGGTGCTGTAGATTCAGCAACTATATCATACTGAAAGTAAGATAGTAAAAGGATACATTAATGATGTTGATTTTTAATAACTGATATCCAAAATACTACTAATAAAATAAAGTAAAAAAAATAATAATATTATTATTATTATTATTATTATTATTATTATTATTATTATTATTATTATTATTAGTAGTAGTAGTAGTAGTAGTAGTATAATCATCAATAACATTATATTATTGTTTATGGCACTATATTTATATTTATATAACAACAAACTATTATTATTATTATTGCCATTATCATCTAAAACAAAGTTTTTCTTTTATTAAATTCATTTGTATCTTTGTTTTGGCCTTTGAACATATTTTAATTGGTCTACATCTAATCAAAATTCGATGTTTAAAAAGGTTTATGGCTGAAATCATAATATTGATCTCTTATTCTGGTTCAGTATCCCATTCTGTTACATCACACCAGGTGCTCGTCCACAGAGAAATCCCAAACATCAGATTTGACTGGCTCAGATGACAGGCTCTCTCCATTCACACATGATTTTCATATTGAGTGTGGGCAGAAAAGTTACTCGAGGCTACAAAGTTGCTGTGTCACACCTGGCTAGTACACAATGTTAGACTGGAGTTTTTGCCTAACGCCCACATCATGTATTGGTAGTGTTTAAGGTTCTCAGCAAGACAAATTTCCATCGAAAATAGCCCCGCATTCGCCGTCATACCTGGGGGTGGAAGAATCTCAGCAGGAACTGAAAAGAAGGAGCTGGAGTTCACTCTCACCCCTCTTCTTATCTCTCACCCACCCTCAGCGACTTTTGGTCTCCCTTCCTCGTTCTTTTCTCTGGCACACACTGGGCAGTGGATGCTGAGCCAAGGGGGTGGAGGGTATTTTTAGCCAGCACAGTGTGCTGAAACAGTGGAGAGCGTTGTGCCCTCACAAGGACAAATCTCTCCAACTGGGAGAGAAAGTGAGAGAGAACAAGACGGAGTAAGCTATGAAAAAAATGACATTTCTCTTCCCTATAGAAATAAAGGGTCTCAGAGAAACGAGAGGTTGTCACATCCCAGGAACATCAGACATCTGATCAAACACCTCTTTCTCTCTTTTCACACGATTCATGAGACTATTTCCCAGCGTTTCTGCAGAGGAGGATGTCAGCCCATAGTTATTTAACATTCAGTTGAAAGCGGCCTTCAGTGAAGTGCTGCTGGAATGAGGATTCTGGGCAGCAAAAAGCCTTTAAGAGCACAACGTTGAAACATCGACAATAGAGAAACGTCACAGGGTCAAAAGAAAGAGAAACTTCAAGGGATGCCAAAAATAAAAAAATAAACTATTATTAGGTGTTTCAATTTATCAAAATTGGCAGTAAAGACATCTATAAAAGAGTTGTATTATTTTAAGCAGCACAACTGTTTAATATTGATCATAATAAGAAATGTTTCTTAGGCGCCATATTTCATTATATACAACATTTTAAATTATAGTAATATTTTACAATAATTCAAATTTTACGGCCTTTATTTTTCTTTAAAAATATTTTTTTTTCTTTAAAAAGATATGAAGCTTTGGTATATCCAAATTTAACCCCAAATTTTTTACATAATACAAAACAATACAATAATATAATATAAATATAATATAATTTAATATATACATACACACAAAACAAACATATATATATACACACACACCCAATTATAATGTACTATAATGTAATAACAATATAAATTACTAAATGAATTACCTAATTATTAAATTATTAATTATTATTAATTACCTATATCATTACCTGGTGAAAAAAGTAACAAAATCATCAAATAACTTCAAACAACTTTGAGATGGGCTCATAATCCATCATGATTCTGATAATATAGTTTATGTAAATTATTTTATTTATAAAACCATTTGTGATCATTTTAGTTGCAGTCTGCTGCTCTATAAAAGTGTTGTGTGAAGGTGGTGTCTTTCATGTTCTCGTGGCGTTATTTGTAGAGCGAAAATCATTAGTCACTTCAAAAGGACCCTGAAATGACAGCACCATGGTGGATGAGGAAATGGTCATTGACTTCATTTGACCGCTCTATGGTGGCGTGTGACTCCTAGGGACACAATTTCCACTTCAAAAGGGGCTCTCTGGAGTTGAAATGGGGTTTGCTATCATGCTCCGCTTTGCTGTGATTCCCGAGTGGTATTAGATGTTAAACGTTCCCCCCATGGCAGAGGGAGGCATTCCAGTGCTGGAGTCTAAAGAGGGGGGAGGACGGTGGTGATTTGAGCCACTCCAGATGTTATCAGCCTCCAGGGCTAATGCTAGCAAGCCTGCATAAGGATCTCCAGGTTTGGCACATAGTATAAAAATGGTCATACACACACACACACACAAACATACTCACACACAGACACGCTCTATGCGTCACAGTTGAGCTTTATCAGAACAATGTGTCTGAGTGCCTGAAGGTGGCTGTTTACAACAGTGCCTTGAACGCTCTCTCTCTTCCTCACTCTGTTTGGATTCTGCCTTTCGTTCCTTTTCTCTTTGTATTTCACTTTTTAGCTTCCATTTCTTTCCATTTGTTCTCCTCTCGCTCTAACGCTTCAGTGAACATTTGATTACATCAAACAGTGATTCGGTGTACTCGTAATCTGGATTTAGGATAGCCGTTAAGGCTGTGTGCTTAATACAACAAACCTTAAATCATGATATGGCTTACATCATACATGTGCTGCATGTTTCACAATGAAGCGCGGCATTGTGTTCTCGTGAACCTTTGTTTTCCACGTCTCAGCAAATGCTGCTGAGCTAATGTGCTCTTAGTTTACTGTATAATGTGCATTTGAGAACACAACATGTATTGACAACTTGTATTGAAAAAAGAGCTCCCTGCATTTTTTATTGCATATGTGTATGTCTGGGAGGTTGGGAACCGCTGCAAATTTCTGACAATGCATGCAATCCCTTTACAGGCACAGGGCTTGAGAAAATATGCAAATTCATTGAATTATCTGGAGAGTGTCTCTCAAAAGGTGCAGCTAAAGTGATGCTCTATAATGTGACTGCAAGATGAGAAAATTGTAACGTTTGACGATATTGCCATCTCCTTCTCTTAATCTTTCTGGGCTAAGAAACTCATTGGAACATGTGAATCCATTCATGCCACCTGTCCCCGCTGTTAAACCGGTGTGACTACCTTTGTGGGAGCACTGTCACTGTCAGGAATGGCTAAACGGATAGGAGGAGCAGAGAAGAACAAAAAGAGGATGAATAAAAGAGAAAAGTTGCGAGAGACATACAAAGTTTAAAGGTTACCTGACTGAACAGGTTACACGGTTGCTCCAGTTCCAGTTCACTTTAACCTTTTAGAAATGTATTTTTCTTTCAATTTCCCACAAACCCTCTTGCAGATGCCAGCTTGAAAGCCAATGACCTGGTCGATTAACATGTAGCTCTAAATTGAACCTTTTACTTCCCTAATACACCATGTTCCTATTTATCCTGTTTCACTAAGAAATCGGACACATTGCAGAAGCAAAATTGGTTCCAAGTGTCATTTCATGTTGACATTAAACAGACAGACGAGTGTGCAGAGCATATTAAAAAAAAATAATAAGTTTTTCAGAGAAACTAGATCATATAAAACTAAACAACCAGAGAACACAGGAGATAAAACAAGCAATCTCTGATGTGCCAGCGAGTGAGCTCTAGAAGAAACTGACACGCAAGACCCCTGGCCTGACAAAGACCCCTGACCTTTATTGGTCCTTTCTAGCTAACCCAACTGTGACAATGGCAACCGTCTAACTGATGACTAAAAATGAGGTACTTTAAGGAAACACTGATTAATAGCTCTCGGCTGTTACTCTCTAAAAGACCCCAAACATCAAGCTGACTCATCAGAGTGGTTTATGCACATCTGGTTTGAAGCTGCCAAAAAGAATTCAGCCTTGCATTTGTTTCCACAGGTCAGGCTCTTCTGGTTTATTTCTCCACACTTCTTCCTCTTCAGGGATGATCTGTGCAGTGATAATCCTCTATATCAACTTATTTTTCTAGTTATTTTCACTTTATGTAAGGAAGAAAAGTTCCGACCCACTTTACTACCATATTGTGGCATGCTTATAGGTGAAACCGCTATTGAGCAGGAACAATACAGCATGGACTTGATGAATTAGCTGCTGATTAGATTGTGAAAAGTGAGTGTTGCATACCTGAACAGAAATGCATAATAATGGTTTCACTGCATGCATAAAGAAAACAAAGAGTACAGCTGCAATGTGCCCTAAAACCTGGAAATGAGCATATTCAAACTTCTGGGTCCATTACATGTTGTATGTACGAAGTTGTATGTATCCACTCTCAAATCAGGTTGGTCCGAGATACCTGTCAGAAAAATGTAGTTCTACATAGGCCCCTCCCACAATAGTTTATTGACAAGGCCATCTTACCTTAGACCTGCCCTGAGCTGTGAGATTGTGATGACTCCATTGGAGGGGAAGACAATAATGTCTCTGGTTAAGCGATCAAAGTGTTTAGTTGTTGGATGTAATCATGATTTTAGCAGTTGTAAGACGCAGAGATGCAGAGGATTAACGTTACTATTTTGAAGTGAATGCGCAGATCCCAGATCCCTGATCCAGCAGAGTCTGTTTTTTTTTTTTTAATCTGTGCAAATATTTACTAAAATATTCGCTAGTTTCACAGCTGAAGTTTACAGCTTACCTCACTTAGGAAAGGGGCGGGGTCGGCAGAGCTCATTAGCATTTACAAAAATAATGATCTAAACAGCTTGCTGAAAAAAAAGCCTGATTTAGTTTTTTTCGCCTTATTTTAACAAAAGTATGTTATAGACTTTTCATTAAGACCATAAAGAATCATTTCAAACTGGGCATCTTGGGAACTTGGGAAAATGGGCATCCGAATACCCCTTTAACCACCACCTTACTACCTTCGTGGCTTTGAACATAGTATGGGTTGCTGTCTATGCGGGGTCAGAAATATGTTGGATTTTATCAAAAACACCTGAATGTGTGTTCTGAAGATAAATGAAGGTCATACAGGTATGGAACAACATAAGGGTGATTAATTACTATCCCTTTAATAGCAACAAAACTTTAAGCAAAATCTTTTAATTTGAAAGATGCTAAGATTTTTACTAGAAAAAACAATGGAAGCTTTGGTTAAAAAAGGTTAAAAAAGAAAAAAAAATAGTTCTTAGCCGATTAGATAGCTGTTGGTTGTCATCAACAGATGGATTTTGTCTGACAATCAACTAGAGCATTGAAACTGAGAGTGTTAATCCATGACAAGAGTTTAAACAACATGGCGTTGCATCACTAGTGAAAATGATGGGAAACGGAAAGAAAACTCATAAATGTTTCAGCTCCATCCATGAGGTAGCTGTGTTTCCTTTGTGCATGCTAACAAAGGCAGTCAGAAGCGTTTATTGAAGCTAGTGTAAACAACATTCAACTGCGCAGCCACATTTTACTCTCCACCGTCGCACAACGACACACCCTAAAACACACACAAACACAGAATGTTTTATCATGAGCTGATTTCCATACTGGCTGCCATCTCACCTGCCTGCTGGGTGTTGTGAACCAGCCAGTGCATGCTAAACACTGGTACGTGTTCACAATGCATCTGTGTTTGACTTTCTTTCCTCGCCCTTGTAGCACATACAATCGCTCTATTTATCTCCTTCCTATTGCGATACACTCTTTCATTGTGATTCCTTCTCTTGATCTCGTTTCCTGTGCTTGTTTCTCTCAGCCAATCCCTTTTTTTCTTAGTATGTGTGCGCTCTTGGGGTTGGGTTTTCTCTCTCAGCTAGACACTCATTAATAATCCAGCGTAGTGCTGGAATCCACCGGCTCCTCTGAGGGAGTCCAAGACTCCAGTGTAGCACAGGGTGTTATCTATCCATCCATCCCTCCACTTTCACTCTCTCTGCTTCTCCACCTGCATGAATTCACACAAACCGTGAGGAGAGAAGTATGCTAGCCATCTAAGCAATGTCATATCAAAGAGTGCTCGTGCAAATCTGTGGATTTGAAGCAGAGGTGGCTGATTGGTCGTTCTCCCAATGAAGGAGACAGAATGAGGACACGCTGGGGCTGGTTCTTCATTCAGCGGCATAATAAACAGCACATGCTGCTCCAACACTGCAGAAAGGGGCGGAGTCACATGCTAACTTAGATATTAAACATGAGCAGAGTGGAGGACACGCCCACTCATATACTACATCATTTATGGCCGGTTGCGAGCAGGCAAACGCATGCTTCCTAGCCTGACCTGAACATTTATGGCTACGATTAACAAACAACAGATCTGATGACTCGCTAGCGCACGGTTTAAAACAGGAACCAGAAAAACTGTGCAGTAGATACACTAAGACGTCGTACATTTGCGAAAGATGTTTGTTGTTGTGCGCCGTTAGGGTATCATCGACAAATGGCAAAAAAATACTGCAGGAAGTGAAAGATGATATAACAAGTACTTCCACTATCTGCATGAATTATTGTTGTTAACTAAAACTAAAACTATTAAAACATATTCATTCTTTACAATAAAGCTTTTATATGAAAAGATATACAGAGAAAAAAAAAATGGTAAAACATATACTATATAAAAACTATACCAAACATATACTTAGATATAAAAAATACTAAATTATACTAAAAATAGAGATTATGCCCACAAATTAAAAATAAAAAGTTTAAGCGTAAAAAATAAAATAGGCTAAAGCTGAACGAAAAACATAACTGAAATAAAAACTTCAATGGTAATAATTACAATTAGAAGTATTAAACTAATAAAAATTCATTACATAAAGTCAGCAGAATGAGTCAAATCTAACTTAAAATTATAAAATAAATGTTAATGCAAAATAATAATAAAACCTGTAATTATACATAAATCAGCCAATCAGTGGCCTCTGATGGTTTAGGCTAAGGATTGAACAAAACCTTTATCAAATAATAATTATATCTGTTTTTAGGGGTAGCTTTTTGTTCAATGGTTCCCCTTAACCAATAATAATACAATTGTTACCCAAGCAAAATAAAAGTAATGGGAAAGAAAATAGGGTTATATAAGCCCAAGTATATAAACAACATTAATAAAAAAGATCTAATATATACATATAGGCCAGCCTGTCCTCCAACAAAAACGACTCTATAAGTCATTTCTGGAAGTAACTTATTACGACCTATATGGAGTATATACATGATATTATACGTGACTCATACACGCTAACATCTCCAGCATAGCTTCATAGTGAAAATAGTCCTCCACAGTTATCCAACACAGCACAACAGTGACGGCTCGGTTAGCATTTAGCATTGTTTTACACAAAGATGACATTCTTTAGACCTCGCCTGGACTGTTCCCTAAGGAGTCTTCTAGAAGAAAGCATTAAATCAGTCTTTTCTGTACCCTCTCAATCAGACAGCTGTCCGTTTGAGGATCATGTAAGCCTGAGATTATCTTCAGAGGAAACAGATGTTGTACGGTAGAGAGATATTCTCACTTGGCTCTTTAATAAAGAAAGAACCCACTTCTTTCTTGCGCCGAACAGAAGTCACTGCAGTCTTCCTGTTTGTTCCTTCCACCTAAAGGTTCTTGTTTCTACATGGGCATTTTCTCAGAAAGAACAGACGGTCACAGCAGAGGTCAAAGGTGTCTTATTTCTAAACGCATCAAACACAGAGGAAAACAATAGCAGCCATGGCACTGCCTTCTGGAAGTGTGTGAAGGTCATGTCAGAATGTAAAGCAGAAAGTCAGTAAGTAGTATGTCAAAATATCCTTAAATTGTTCATAAACAATAGGCAAGAATAGATACACTAAGACATCGTGCATTTGAGAAAGATGTTTGTTGTTGTGCGCCGTTAGGGTATCATCGGACAAATGCCATAAAAATACTGCAGGAAGTGAAAGATGACATAACAAGTACTTCCACTATCTGCATGAATCAGATTCACCTAACATGTCCAAGGCTTTTCAGGACACAAGCTTGTGGTTTGCTAATTATACTGTAAGTACTAGTCCAGGATCAGCCTTAATATGATTTACATGTTCATGGATAAACGTCTTTTGCATAACATTCTTATCAGGGTTATTGTCGTTAACTAAAACTAAATCTATTAAAACATATTCATTCATTACAATAAATCTAGAATCTGATAAAAAAAATAAATAAAAAAAATTA
>JAUCNO010000710.1:3227935-3242567 GCA_032353835.1 Enteromius viviparus | reverse complement strand
CAGGCCAAGTGATTAGCACACCTGATTCTGATCATTTGAATGGGTGAGCGAAAACTTTTGGTAATATAGTGTATGTAGAGTGTCATAAGCAGCAGTGCAGGTGTGAAGTTAATGCTATCAGTGGCTCATATTGGCCTTTAACACAACACTCTGTGAATTCTATATAAAAGCTGTGCATATCTGCAAGTGTCTGCGGAGGCGATTAGGAAAGGTTCTTGCGTGGTACACCTCGCATGGCAACAAGGCGGCTTAACGACTGGTTGCTAAGGACCGAATCAGAGGCGAGCCCCCCTGAAGAGATTCTGTGCCAAAAAGAAGGAATTCCCCCCGTGGCAGCTAGAAAATGCCACTGCTGGGTTACCATGGTGACCACATGGAGTCAATGAAGGAGAGAATGGGGCCACATGTGTCTTTTAAGGGTGGCAGATTGTCAGATTGGAGATGTTGTGGAGGAGATCGCTGTGAAACACATCGAGTCTGGATTAACCCACAGTGTCATAGCTGGCAGTCGCTTTGTGACAAATGGTGCCGTTTTGCCCCTAACCGACTTAATAAATTTTAAATTAGTGACAAATGTGGAATAGAGCAGATGGAAGAAAAACCTTTTAAATGTTTAATCAATATGCTTTAAGATAGCATAAAAATGATACAAAGGTAATGTGTGTGTGTGTGTGTGTGTGTGTATTATATACATACAGTATATATATATATATATATATATATATATATATATATTTATATGCCAATTTTTCACCCTGAGTACACAACGGTTTCTAAACATATGCAGATGATTTGTAACTGCATCGGGTCTGAGGCTGGAAGATGTCAGCTGCTTCCCAATGTGCATATACTACCCACTACAAGTATGGACTTGGTTAAAGGACTGTAAATTGGAACATTTTACTACATCATAAATTTGTAGCTTAATTCACAAACATCCTTTAAACATATCTTTTCATTAGCATATTGTTAAATTAATACAGCAGGTATGAAAACGAGGCTGTGAGGGATAGACTCTTGCTCTCAATGGCATCCCCTGCAATAAATAGAATAAAGGTTCCAAATCATGTCATTTGTCACAGCTCTTGTTTCATGTCTGGAATTCCTATTAAAAATCAAAGATGGCACCACTGTGAATTCTGGGGTCTATAATTCAATACAATCACAGCAGCGTTATTTTAGAATTATTTATATATTAATTTCTATTTTTATTAATCCGAATTTTTTTATGTAGTTTTTAGTCATTTTTGTTCTTTTAACATTTAAAATAATTATTGAAAAAAATTCTTTATTATTTAGTCAATTTTAGTATTTTATGAAATTTGTAATTTTTGTTTATAGCATATTTTTCAGATAATAGTTACATTTTAACTTTATTAGAATAAACAAGATAAAAAGACTAGTTTTTAAAACCTCAGCCTTTCATTCCTCACATACAGCTAGAAAGTTTAGATTTAGTGAGAATGGATGTCTAATTTCATTTACTAAATTCATCCACCTTTCATTGAAAACAATTAATCTCAGAAATAATTCTAATCTCACACAGCTACTGTTTATTTAGTATGCCTACAGAAATGGGCCTAACCGCCCCTGCCTTTGCTCTGCGAGCACACTAAAGATGGAAAGAGAATCTTTACTGACCTCTAGTGGCCGTGATGTGAAAAAAAACCATCAATTTTTAGTTTTGTTCTTCACAGATGTTTTTTTACAACCCATATTTCAATACACCAAGGCATTCCTTCTACTGAATAAATAGAAATTCTATTCATTTTTCTTCTTTACTGCTGAGCTTTGGCCGACACGGCTGTTTGAAACCATAAGCAGAGCAGCAAGAAGGCTGATTTCCAAACAAGGACATATTCAAGCTATTACATGATTTTATGGCCAACATCCCACCACAGTACTGTCAAACTGCATCATTAAACAAAGAGGGAACAATCTACAGGCGACAGAGTCCCCGATGTTGTCTTTGGATGGAGCTGGTTTTGCTTTATTGCTCTTTGGCTCTCTTGCAGTATAAATACGTACAAGCTACACAATGATATGATGACCCGAATCAACCTACTTTAAGAACAATAGGTAGTAAAAATATCGCTATCCTCATCCTACAACAGGAGAAGGGTCAGTACAGATGATGTTTTTGGCCCAGTCTGGGATCTATCTGGGGAATGCACAGAGTTATGAATAACAGCTGCTCAACGCCAAGAGGAAGATTCTTATATGGATTGAATAAAAGAGCGGGTAAAAACAGCTGGAAGCAAATAAATAGCTTTTTTAGTGATTTTTCTTCTTTTTTTTACATATGAAAAGTTACAGTATGTTATAAAGTTATGATGTTTAAATAAATATATCACCCCACACACCTTCAGGGCATCCAAGATGTGCAGTAGCAGAGTATGTTTTTCATCAGAACAGACATGGAGAAATTTATCATCACATAATTTGCTCAGAAACGGATGCCCTGCAGTGAATGGGTGCCGTCAGAATGAGAGTCCAAACAGCTGATAAAAACATCACAATAATCCACATCATAACATCTGCAGCAAACATTATTAATGATTATGGCCTGGAATTTTGCCAAGAAGCAACAGTTGTTTTTAATGGTTGATTTGTTATTACTCTCATTCTGATGGCACCCATTCACAGCAAAGGATAAAATGCGGAGCAAGTGACGTAATGCTAAATTTCACACTTTTGTTGTTTTTGATGAAGAAACAAACTCATCTACTGTACATCTTGGATGGCTGAACAATTTTTTTAGCAAATATTGAATTTTCTGGTGAACGGTTCCTTTAAGATTCTGCACTGTTGTAGGTGACCAATTAATATAAAAGTGAGGTATTCTTTTAACGACATTTTAACTCTACTTTTTAAACTATACTGTTATGCTAATAACAATTTATATCATTTTTGAAAAATGTTTTATTAATTTAGAGAGAAAAAAACACCGGTGTATGTGACATGTTCACGCAGTTTAACAAAACATTTGGTTGTTTGTCAATCATTTATTTGTACATTTACAATAATAATGTCTCATCCAGGAATCAAGAATGAACTGTAAAAAAAAACAAAAACACAATAGGCACAATCTGCGTGGCAGTTACAACATTTTTTTTTTCAGCATAATATAATACAGCTTTTCTCTTTATCTAAATATATCTAGATCTATATATAAATCTTCTCACTATGCAGAACACACCTGCTGTTTAATCAAATGTAGATACTTTAAGGCAACAATTGTTCAAACTTCACAGTTTCTCAGTTGTCAATGTTTATGTTTGTCTTCACATATTCATATATATATGTAACATCACTGCATAGGCCGAAGCATATAATCTGAGACTCCACACGTCACAATTCATTAGTGTCCATATATACAGATCATCTGTGGCATCTATCGGCAAATGCCTCGAAGAAAAGTGCGGCGTGTCAGTTGTTTACTATTTTTTTCTTTTAATTAAGAAAACACGGGTTAACATCTTCATTTCACACTCTATTAACTAAGATACGAATAACACATGGGAAAGTATTAAGACAGAAACGTTTCAAATAAAGGAAACATTAGGCAGCCATAAGCTGAAAAGCCATTAAATAAAGCAAAATCTCCTTTTTTACATCGAGAGGAACTCATTTCTTAAGCAGTACCTACTAAAATGACAAGTAAATGTATATATACAATTGACAATTCAGAAAATTATGGAAGTATGGACATTAAATGAACTGAAGGCAAATTTGTGATTGTCCGCTATTTGTTCTCTACAATTTGGTTTTAGATACTTTGGATTGATTGATAGCTTCAGCACAATATCTAAAATGAGACTTGACTGACAAGAGCATTTAAACATGTTTATTATACTCCTTTTTTATATTAAAAAAACAATTCAGAACGAAACCTAAGTGGGTTTAGATCTAAATATAAGGCCTTGCATTTTGCATTGTTGTTTTTACAACGTGGATACTTAAAACATCTACATTAAACTATAGATCAATTTGAGGCATCAGAGACTCTATCGTGAAAAAGGAAATCAAATCAATGTCAATACTGCAAGTCATGGGAGTTCAGAAAAATATGATGAGCAAAAAACATTGTAGCAACAAGGTCACATATGCGCTGTTATGAACATTTATACATTTTGTCAAATATCTACATCATACTGTTTCTTTAAGAGCAACCCTACAGTGGGGCCTAAAAGTCTTTATAAGGACGGGATGTATTGAATTGCATTGAATCTTTGCAAGACAGAAAATAAAGTTGTTTACAGTACAGATTCTTTCAGGGATTTATAACAGCCTGGGAGTTAGAATAAAAAATTAGCTGACCTGTTGATCTATAATTGACAAAATTATAGAGAGGCAAACACATGGACTGCCTAATAACTAAAAAAAAGCATTCGCAATTAATACATTCAACCACTAGGTGTGCTATAGCTGCAAATGAGTGGGCATTTCTCCAGAACTCGGTGCTGAGATCAACATCTCTAAACAAGTTTATTTATAAAGACTGTGCTTCCAAGTGTCCTGTCTCTTCAGGAAGCTCACTAGGTAAGTAAATCATCCTTAGAATACTGAACAGAGGTATACTGGTTACAAAAATTCACATCACAGCATGTGAAGAGCACACACACTTCTTTTCTGTCATTACAAATGTGCTCATACACATTGAAGGAAGCAATGGTGTGACTTCAGTCCATAAGGAGAGCAGCACGAAGACCAAAGGGCTCCTTAGAAAACGAAATCACTGTCAGAATGATAAAAAGGAAGGTCAGTGCATGTGACATTCCTTTCTTGTGTGTTCTGTTAGCAGGGGTAAAGAACAAACCAAAAGGGGTTAAGAATGTACAGAAAGGGAGTAATCAATAAAAGCAAATAGAAGGTATCACTCACAATTCTGGTATAATCAGTGGCAAAGGTCACTCCTTTACTGGCCCTTTCCTGTGACCCGCTGCTGCTGCCGCTGACGGAGTTCTTACGCATGATACCTAAAAATGTGTTTGTGGAAGTTACATTAACACTTACATACCAATGAATGGTACATCACCAAGTAATATTAATAAACATGCACACGGCAATAATAGATACTACTATCCCTTAAGTCAGTTCTAAAATATGTGGAAATAATAACGCAATAAAATGTTAGTCAATAAAAAGTTAGCAAAAAATATCATTATAAATCACATGACCAATATAGCACCATTATGTTGAATATTCCAAAGGAATCTTTTTTCTTGTAATGTTATTCAAAAAGAACCTTAAATGCAACTGATATCCTCAAGACCTCTTATTTTTCCACTTCGTCAATAACTCGACTTTATTTTGACAGTTTCATGGATCCAATCAATCAATCAATCCAAAAAATGGATACATTCGAGTCCCTAACAAGATAATAATACAGTGTTTCTTATTTGTTTTGTTTTATGCCTTTTTAGAACAAAATAGGTTGCGAACACATTTCCGAGTTGAAATATTCAATCAAATATTTGTAAGTTTTCCTGTGGTACCTGTAGGGGGCAGTATGTCCAGTCTCTGCAGGCTGTTTCGGCGAGAGTTTGGGTACCCTCCGCTTTTAGACAGACGGCGTTGGCGGCTGGACAGCATGGCCGCTGGAGACACGATTCCTGGAGGGGGCACTTTACCCATCCGGTTGTAGAGCTCCTCGATCTCTTGTTTTTGAGAGGCCTGGAGAGCCTGAACCTCTGCCACATGTCTGAAAGAGAGGGAAAAAGACAGGAAGTCATCAACTAGGCAGTAATTTTAAAGCTTCAGGTGACACCTAATCACATAATAACATTATTAGTAAATTCACAATTTATTAAAAAGTTAACCTATTTCATTCAGAAATGTAACATAGATATATAATCTGTTAAAGTACATTTTCTGATTTTCTGTATTTTTTTATTATGTCATCAGACCTAAAAATCACTGGACGTGTTTGGACATGTCCGATCAAATTACATTCTGGGGTCTAAACTATACGAGTTACAGTAGTTAGACGCAATGCTAGAATTTGATGAAGCACATCCTGAAACATGCAGTGCAACCTAAAAACACAGTAAACCCACCTCTCTCTGAGTTCCTGTAGCTCTTCATACATTCCCTCGTCTTCACTCTCGGTCTCGTCACTGCTAGCGTACGACGTGCTGCGTGTGTAGCTCATCCACGGCTGATTGAGATTGAACTGAGGACTCCCGGCTGAACTTTCCAACAAACTTACACTAATCCTCCTCCGCCTCCTTTCTGTCTCCACCTCCTCCCCTTCTTCACCCCCTCGTCTCTCGTCTGGTTCTACAACTTTTCTCTCGGGTGTTGTAGGTTCTCCAGTCCACAAGGGGGCTCTGTCTGAGCGGCACAGAGCCGCTGTAGGTGGTTGGACAAGTGGTGGGGATTCATTCAGAGAGCTGTGACTGCTTTCTGATTCCACCTGTACGTCTGTGCTGCTGTCTGATTGGCTGTTGTGTGAGGGGGGCGTGGCTTGGGGAACTGTTTGGGTCTGTATAGATGTGGATGTGGATGTAGCTGTAGGGGTGGGAGTTGGCATCAGACTGGGAGTTGGAATGGGGATCTCCTTGCTTGGACTGACTTGGAATCGTCCCACTGTCACAATAGACTTTTTCTCTGTAGACAAGGTGACAACGTTTTTTTTTAACATGTTAAAACAGCAATAAACTAAATTTATATTACTGCTGTCAAACGATTTATCGCATCCAAAATAAAACATTTTCTTTACATAATATATTTGTGTGTACTGTGTATATTTATTCAGTATATATATATAAATACAAAAACATGCATATTTAATTAAAATATGTTATGTTTATATACTAAATATATATTTAGGTATAATATCAAATATAAGAAAATTAATATATAAATGCATTTACAAAATATAGACTGTACGTGTGTGTTTTAATATAAACATAATAAATAAACACAGCATAAACACACATATTATTTAAAGGAAAACATTTATTTTGGGTGTGATTAATTACGATTAATCGTTTGACATCACTAATTTATATACATATATATTGAAACTAACTGAACAATGTGCTTAGTATGCAATGAGCTTCTACAGTCAATAGATGGCAGCTGTGTACAATTGAGTTGGACACTAGATTAAATCTGAAAATTTTTTCAAAGTACACTGTTTTTTGATGTTATGGATTATTTGTAAAATACAATGTATTTTTAAAAATAAGTATCTTATGCTTATCAAAGCTGCATTTATTTGATGAAGAATACATATAAAATAAAATATGTTCAGCCATCATTACTCCAGTTTTCAGTGTCACATGATCCTTCAGGAATCATTGTAATGTTTCAATTTGGTACATTACAATTTGAGATATATATTTTTTGGTTCAGGTTTCTTTGGTAAATAAAACGCATTTAATCACACAAAAGTGTGTGTGCACGTGTAATAACAGATGTAAATATTTCTGTTCTTGTCTGGCTGTGTGGCCTTTATGTACTTCTTTGTCTTTGTGTACAAGGAATATAGGGTGTGTACTGTTTATGGGTGTGTGTGACCGATGGAAAGAGTGCAACTCACCTTCAGATATAGGTGAGAGTCTAGATTTGGATGCAATGGAATTCGGTTCTGACACTGCCAGAGAGATGGATAGAGTAGGGGAGGACCTTGGTACAGGTGAGGAAACCTAAGTCGAAAAACATTAATAAAGCATCAACCACAGAAGTCTTACTACAGGAGCTTTGAGACATGTAAGAACAGACAACACCCACGTCAAATACTGTACATATTCAGAACAGGTTTGTCTAACTATGCTCACAAAGAGCAATGCTCCACTTAACAGTATACCATTATATTTATGTTGACAGAAACACTTAAAAGAAATTCTTGTGGTGATGCATGTCTTTGTTTGAAAGGTACAGTACACATTTCAATTATAAGAACAGAATGGGCTGTTCTTCTAATTTAACCCCCGCCTATCTAAAAACATCTTAAACATTTGTATTATTTTGAACACTTACAGTGTTTTGTGGGCTTGGGGATGTAGATGATGCTGGTGAGCTTGTGCTGGACGGGGTGCGGGAGCTTGATGCTGAACTGTCTGCTCGCTCTCTGAGCTGCCCAATGGGATAAGACTGGCTCTCTGCCAGTGGGCTACTTCTAATCCCTGTAGAAGAGCTTGGGTTTGTGGGGTTTGGGTTTATGGGCTGTTTAATCTCAGGGGCCATACCTGTTCGAAGCTCCCTAAGAGCGACTACTGGTGGAGATGCTCTTTGGCCCCCGTCATGAGGTTCGGGAACTGGTGCCGGAAAGTGCATATGAGCATCAGGATATTGATACATATCCATATACTGTCCGCTCTGTGCCGCCTGGTAGTATGGAGCATCAGCGTTGTGCTGAGCTGGATACATGGGGCCATACCCTGCTTGAGGGGTCATTTGTGGATGGAAACCTTGAGGGATGGATCCAGGGGGTATAAAGGACTGTGCAAAGTTCATAGCCATAGAAATAACACTGGCCAGCGAAATAAGGGGCTGCTGGGAAGGCGGTGGCCACATGCCAGGCAGAGGGGCAGTTGGTGGTGGCAAATTGTTGCTTTCAGCTTGAGTTGGCATCTCGGTGGACTGCTGAACCGGTGAAACAACTAAGGAGGATGAAGAGGAGGAGAAGAAGTTTGGGTTGCTGGGCACACGGGTGAGTGGACTTGGGTTGAGGGGACTCTTGAGGGAGGCGTGATCAGTTTGGTAGGGGTATGGGACGTTGTGAGCATAATGGGGTTTGGGGAGCTGATTCGGCAGGAGATGTGGCAGGACATCGGGGTGGGAGTACTGCGCATAGTTGGGAGTAAAAGACTGGTAGGTCTGAGAGGAACCTGAAGAAAATGGCAAGAGAAAGAAAGAGAGAAACACTGGGTTAAGCTCAATACACATTCACATGAAAATCTTGGTTGCCAAATTGTAGAAGCACGCAACGCTAGTATGTGTTCCTGCTAAACTCTTCATAGTCATGCCGTCATTGTGGCCATTGATGCTATTCTAAGAAGTGGAGTGGGACTGTAGTTAAAACTTAGGACCAGAAAGCAGTTGTGGGTTTAGGTACCACAAAGACAAAGCCATGATCTGTCACACTGTATGCTGTAAATTCTAGGTTGCTCCACAGGGATTGTGCCTCGAGTAAACATGCTGTAAGTTACTGTGAATAAAATCACTGGCTCTGCGGTTGTTTGCTCAAATGGTCACCATGATCATTTTCAGTGTTCAACTAAGAATAATTTGTTAAAATAGGACTCTCTGACGTATTTTGACCTGTCAGTGCCATGCTTGACTACCGAAAAGGCTCCATGAACATCATCGTGACATAAAAATAAAGCCACAAATTGGGATGAGACCTTACCACAATTGAGCATTTATCAAACCCCATGTCCTCGACATCATGTGCAGACACATTGGCACAATGATTTGTAACTACATATGTCTTTCAAGAAAAGAAAAAAACGGGTGATCA
Organism: Enteromius viviparus; assembly: GCA_032353835.1. Taxonomy (NCBI): domain Eukaryota; kingdom Metazoa; phylum Chordata; class Actinopteri; order Cypriniformes; family Cyprinidae; genus Enteromius; species Enteromius viviparus. Next base: position 3,233,095 of record JAUCNO010000710.1, on the reverse strand, counting down.
TGAAATAGGGCTTTTATACATTGCGCAGGCTGCGTAATATTTGTAGTTTGTTCTCTCAGGTAATGAAATTTACTTGTTCATTTTGAAGCAGCAGGTGTCAAAAGCAAATCCTGAGACACGTCAACAATGAAACTGGCGTCAAAGCTTGGTCTCCATGGGGATGGGTGTTCAGAAAGCCAATTGAAGAGTGGGATACACAAGATATCGAGTTTGTTCCAGTAGCTCCACAGCTAATGGAAATAGGCACGGAAAAGTGCTCTGAGTAACAATGACACGGGTGAAAGATAAAAGAGCGAGACAGAGAGAATGTTCATTGTGACGCCCCTCATACACTGAACGTCCCCAGGAGGTCCGGACTGTACTGACTGTCTGTGTGACAGAACATAGCTCTCATTACCAGGAGAGACCGAAGAGGACTGGTTCATGTTAGAAATCTAAACATTTTACATAAATTTGGTTCATTAATCCAGAGGCTGAGAGACTGAGGTTGTGCAAAAGCGTTTTTTGAATAACATAAAAGCAATAATGACCCATTGTGTGAACAAGAAAGACATCTGCTAGGCTGATGAATGTGACAGATTCTTCATGATGTAACAGGTTTATAGCTGTGCTTTCAGTTTCGAGTAGATGCATTACCTTTTGTATGTAAATTTGAGCACTAAATTCACAGCACTTAAATTCAAGGAAAGAGAAAGTGGTGTATTGTTGTACCTGTAGTGTGGAAGGACTGTGAGCGCAGGGGCCGGACGGGAGGAACGGCATCGGGATCAACGTAAAAGTCGGCGTTCAGTGTAGGTGAGGACCCCCGGGTCACTTGCCCTATACTGGCAGCAGCATAATCTGAAGGACATGCACCAATAAGGTTATATCATGATGTGCACTTCTATCATTTCTCTATGTTTTTTGCCTTTGTAGATTTTAATTTAACACATTATTTAGTGTCTTTGTTAAGATTTGGGGGGTGACACATCGAGCATTTGTTTTAATTATGTTAAATTTAATGAAGACTTTACACATACTGTAAATGATGAGTGTTCGTGTGTTTTTGTGTGATCTGCAATCTGCATGTGCGTCTGTGTACATGTGTGTGTTTGTTACCTGGCAACGAGGAGGAGGAGTGTGTGCGAGCGAGGCCCTGCGTATGGAGATTGGGCTGTGGAGAAAAACAGAGCACACGTTGGCATTAACGTCACCGTCTCGAAAAGTGACCCAAGTTAGGACCACGTGTGAGAAAAGATAAGAAGATTGTCGCACAGGCACAAATAAAGTCTAGTCACACTGTGACAGAGGCCTTTCTTATTAATGACTCTACAATATTGATGACTAACTTCTCCTTTTACAATCATTGTAAGGAACACACTGTGTCTTTGTTCGTTAACTGTTGTCTCTAACATCTGATGACATCAGAAGATTGGATGTCTAAACCACAACATATAAAATCCAGAAGTAAACAAGTGAATTCCAAACCCTCGCCAGACACACACAAATAACCACTGAAACCATATTCAATTCATTTAGTTACGATTGTATATTTATATATGTTATAATTTATATTAATATGAATAAATTCATGCAAATACATTCATACAAAAATATAGGCTGTATGTGTATGTAGTAAATATACACAGTCACACATATTATGAGAACATTTCTTATTTTGGATTTCATGAATCGTTTAACAGCACTACATGGGTTTATATATATATATATATACAGTATATATATATATATGTGTGTGTGAAACAATAAAATACATATTATAATCTGCAATAATCTAGAATTCTTCTAAAATGATAAATACAGTGGTTACAAACCTGTGACGCCGATAGTGAGCCGACTCCACTGAGATAAGGCTGACGAGCGGTGTCTATGGAGCCGAGCGGCTCCAAAGGCTCTCTTCTCATCAGGGCCTCCGCTCGACGGATGATGTCCTTCATGCGGTGGATGAATCCTTCTCTCTCCCCAGGTAGGATAAACTCATTATGTACCTAAAGAGGGTGCAAAGAGACAGTTAAGTTAATTGGGTTGATGTAATTTTGAGTCCTCTTGCATGCTTCTTTTTCTTAATGGGTTCAAAAGGTCTCCTTCAAAGCTACTGGAATTCAATATTGAGCAGTGATACAGTCCAGCGAACAAAGGCATGCCTTTATAATGTAGCGAAGGGAAACACTACTGTCTATATTTAAGACTTATAAATCCAGTCTCAAGGCCATGGGCTGGATGTTAAAGACAACTTTTAGTCACACAAAGAAGCTAAAGAAAGCAGCTAACCAAAGCTATTTTCAGTATCTCTACTAAAAACACTCTGACCTTAGATTCCATTTTACATAATTTTTTTGTATCGATTTATTAATTCTGAAAAACTTGCATCTTAAAAACATTCTGCCAAGTGTGCAACTGAAAAACACACATCCACATGGTGCATATTACTGTATACATATAAAAAAAGAAATACACATACTGTACCAGAGATTTTTTAGCACTAATTGAGAATGCAATGAGTCATAAAGCAGTTCTTGCTCCTGCAGGCTAAAAAATATGTCAAATTAGCTGACAAGTCACTATGGACACACAAGAACTGGTTTTCCACTAGTAACTGAAGTGTTTTAGATGGACAGATGAGAGAAATGGTGCATAGATTTTCCACTGTAGGCTTGAGGTTGCAGAGTTTGTGCAAACACAGAAGCTGAAACATCAACACTTCTCACGGTATAACGTAATTCTCACAAGGAATGCCTCCTTATCTGCCTGTCCTCTTTGACCTCCATAACTTTCAGTTACTGATATTTAGTGGAGTGCACTAGGGGCAATTGTAAATATGAAAACAGACCATGTAGAAATTGTATTTACATATATTGTATAGATACTTACTTTTTTAAATGATTTACTATTACAATTTTAGTTCACTAAAATTAAAAAAATAACCTTAAAAATAACCTTAATTACATGAAGATGCATAAAAAAATACAATGTATTTATTGTAGTTATATTATGCGGCAAGACACTTTGCAAAAATTTTATTGAGGTGGGATACAGGTATGGTGTGAGGGATTGGTCAACAGTGTAAAAATAAATAGAATTTAAGATTAAATTAAATGCAGGTATTTCTATAAATATAAGTACAATGTAAAAACAAGTGCATTGTATCAAAAGATTAATTAAAATGAAAGTAAATAGTAGTTAAGGACACCTAAAATTAAGTGGGACCCAATTTTATTGATAAAATTATGAAGATTAAATAAAGTGATTTATTTTATTATACATTTTGTTTTTTCTATTTATTTTCTATTTTTATTTATTATACTGTAACTGGTAACCTTGTATTATTTATATATTATTATTATAATCTATATATAATTTTTTCTTCTTCATCTTCTTGGTTTTTTTAATGTATTGCCTCACCATCACTGCAGCAATGTCTTCTGGGTTGTCTCCATCCAGATCGAATTTAAATGTCACCATCTTGCTGTTATGGGTCTGTAGTTGACACTCCACAACCCGATCTACTTTATCTGACAGCTGCATGAAGAAAGACATAGGTAAGCAATGATTCATGAGCATTTTTCTGTGAGTTCATCACAAAAAGGAAACTTATTTTCAAAGAAGTTATCCATATTTTGAATTAAGGCAGGATTTCTGACTCAGTATAAGCATACAGTACGTGTAAGGTCAGGAATCACGTATGGACAGTTAATTAAGGCTTAGCTAATTGACAGATGAGTCACCCCAGTGATGCGTAGCCGTGAGCGAGCCCTCTTCCTGAGCAGCTTGGTTCCTGTGCGTTTGTTCTGACCTTTCCCGCCTCTCTCCGAAAGGCCCTCGTTTCCATCACTCAAACCAGACGTGACATCAGAAGCGTAGCTGTTCCGAGAGGAAGGATACAAAACACACAGTGACATTCTGACTTCCTGAATTTGACAGAACTGGTCTTCACAGAATGTTTATCACAAACACATAGTGACTTTACAACAGATCTTCTAAATCAGGTTGAGTTAATTGAGTAAAATGGAAACGTGACCTTGTGTACCCATCTGACTATATGCTATCCTACCTTTGCTTTGCCTTCATCTAGCTTTCTGCTGAAATGCCCTTCGAGGTAAATTGCTCCCCTCAGCTAAATCATTAACCTTAATGCACTTACCACTAGGCTATGTATGCGTATCTATATATGAGTCACAAAGAAAGAACTGCTCTCCACTGGAGCACTGTGGGTAAACGTGGCACAATGTTGGTCAGTTGGCGAGTAAGATTACAGCTCTCACAGCTGGAATCAGGTCCTCATTTTCTTGACGTCAAAAAAAAGCCACATCTACACATGCAGTGGGGGAGGCTTTATTTAAATGATAGGCTTGTATAGCACTGAATTTGCATTCAGCTTGAAGGAATAGTTCCACCAGGAAAGGAAGTTCTTAACCATTTTGGGTCATCGTTGACTTCCATAGTAGGAAGAAAAATACTATGGGAGTCAATGGTGACAACTGGTTACAAGAAATAACTTCCTTTGTGTTCGGGAGAATAAAGAAATTCAAACGGTTTTGGAAATACTTGAGGGTGAGTAAATGATGACAAGTTCTGGGTGAACTATTCCTTTAACAGGTTGATGCAGGGCATTTAATGAAACATTTTTAAGCAGTTATCCTCTGTTTAGTATGTAGGGAGTGAATGCTGTGTTTGGGCACTATAAATTTGGAACTCAGCTTACCTGTCAACAGGAGAGGAAAACCCACTGGCACTTCCTGACTGGGCCTTCTCTGTGTTTTGGGACACAGCAATGCTCTGCGGGTGGACCAATGGTAATGGAAAATGATTAGCGATTCAAATTGTGATTTGTGACACAGAAATGGTCTGAAATCTCACATTTTCATGTAAATTTTAAAATATATGAATTATATATGTACTAGTGTTGTCATGGTACCAAAACTTTAGTATTTGGTACCAATACCAGTGAAAATCCACGGTTCTCGGTACCAATTTCGGTACCAAAGCAAAACATAAAAACACTTGTATATAAGAGGACTTTTATTTAATCAAACAGCAAAACTATATTTCACAGCCTAAAACTGCTTTTCTGATGGACGGATTCTAAAGATACAAACATTAACCATACATTTGTTCTCTAACACACATATTTTGGCTACACAGGTCATTTAAAAGCCTCTA
>JAUCNO010000710.1:3194518-3209389 GCA_032353835.1 Enteromius viviparus | reverse complement strand
CGGGACTACTTTCTTAAAAAACTTCCAGCGGCCAGAACTCTGACCAGGGAGGTGATCACAGAGTGGGTCAGTGTGTAAACACTGTAGTGCTGGTAAGGATTGCATACAACTTCATGTCTTAAATGGGCGAACTAACCCTTTAACAAACAAACTTTAATAAATCAAGAATAATGAAAATAAGGAAGAAGGTTATCCCTCTTTTTCTTATTCCAGATGTTATAAAGCGTGGGAGATAAACACTGTGTCCATGAAGCACGAGCTCATAGGAATCAATTTCAAATTCACTTCCGTCCATCCTAACAGTAGGAGGTGTTGGCCGTCCCTGGGTGCAGCTTAACAAATGCCACACGGTCAACATGACTGGAAATGACACGACTAAATGTCAGTGTCAATGTTATGAACCAAAACCACTTTCAGATTTAAATGCAATTCCAGCAATACAAGATAACATCTTCACACGAGGGATTGTAAACTTCAGGTTTATCTCAGTTCTGTCGCTGTCAACTGTCCCTGATGCAATCTGTATAAATCAAAACACTTTTACTACAGTGCACTGACGCACTCAACGCTCCAAAATGACCTCTTAGAAATTATTGCACACAATATCAAGCATCATCAAGAATTATTCATTTCAAGATGGTAAAAAAAAATCTTCCGGTGTCAAATAAAGAATATACAGAGGAATTAATTGAAAAAATGTTGACAGTAGAACTAATTTTGATGTAGAATACCAACTCTTTTAGCTGAATTATGAAACAGCAAGCTTAGAATAAGTCAGATACGCAGTAGTGCTTAAAGGGAAAAAGGAAATTGGCCACTGCGTTCATTTTTCTCCTGCAAACGCACATCAAATCGTAATTATGAACTCATAAATGCAAACGTCTCAGGGGAACTTGAACACAGCATGAGGTCATTTTAAAATCAATTGGATGCTTCTTTTGCAATTAACATTGGATGTTGGATTAAATTCTTAATTCAATACTAATTTGTTTGGCATTCATGTTTGTCATATTACAGCTGGTAGTAACAATATTTAGAAATGATACCTACTAAAAAAACGAGCATTAGTACACTGCTCTTGAGCCCAGTGAATAAGAGTCAAGCTGGAAATGAAAAGTCAGGTCAATCATAATTGTGGTGTATAATATAATAATACTGTAGTAGGTAGTGTATTGCATGCATATAGGCATTTAGATATTGTGTACAGAAACAGCAAGTATGTTGTCCTTAAACGTAGAGTTTACATATGGTTTAGAATGACGTGAGGGTGAGAGAGCTTTCGCTTTAATAAACATTGACTAAACAATATATCAGAGTGCGGCTCAGATTTAACTTACGTTTGAATCTAGCGGGGTCACGTGTTCTAATTGGGTAACAGATCTGAATGTGAACTCTCACTCTCCATCGGAGACAGCTGCTGTTGTTTAGTTATACAGAAACAAAACAGCGAACAGCCGTGGCCTTCCCAAAGACAGTGTGTGAACCGTACAGAGGACTGCAGGGTGTGTGTAACACAGAACTAACACTAATGCAGGCAGACTGTGTGTGTACGTGTTTGGGGGCGTTTGTAAATTGTATGCATGTGTCTAAGGACAAGTTTGCGCAGCTGAATTATTACATGCTGTAATTGCAGTGCATCCTGAATGACGCAAAAGTTTCAATCTAATATTTATACTACTACTATACAATTAAACTGATTTCCGTTCAAACGTGGATTCAAAATTGCTTTTTTGGTGTTGACTATAAGCAACAAAAACTGTATCATATTTGAATCTGAAAAAAAAAACATTATTATTGTGTACATTTAAATAATGTGTGTTGCACATTTTCTAGTTATTGTTCTAATAAAAAAGGGGGAAAAAATCTGGACATTACTATTATTATATTTTCATATATTGTTTTGAAAATATTGCTAGAGAGGGACAAAAAGACTGCAAAAATAATTTTAGATTAATTTGGCGTACTTTAAAAACCATCTAAAAATCTCATGTCATTTAATCAATCTATCAAATCAATATATTTACAAACATATTAAAAATAAAGGCTTGCGCATCGAAAAGGCCACACAATGTTGAGAATCCAGATATATGACAACCTTTTCTTCTGACTCATCTGAACTTGCAACACTTTGTCCTAAAATACTCATGTGACAGTAAACGAGGGATGGGAGTATGACAACACCAGATCTGATGTAATCTCAAAACACACACAGAGGTCACTTCAGAAGTCACTACATAAAAATACAGTGTTACAGACAAAAGTTGCACAAAACCCGTTTCAGTAATTCCTCATCCCTTTAACGCCCCAGAGTGTATTTTTGTTGAGAAAGGGAATGTTGGTATATGAATGGTTATGCAACAATGATAATGTTACGCACAGGCTATTTTGCATACATCATCTCATTCATGCAAACTAACATATATGCAGCATGACTAAAACCAGCTATTGCTGGGCACCTGCACCAAAAACAGCACCAAAGTTAAGTGTCAGACGCTATAAGAATGTGTTCTTGCTTGTAGTTGAGTCCTTGTATTTGTTATTATGGTCTGGAACCAAAATGAAAACAATCCAGGATTTTGATTCTGGCATTCACGACCTCATTTGTAACAACACACCTAAAAACACAAACTAAATACATCAGGATATGGTCATTTTTTGACATAACTTTCATTAACTTAATCCCGCTGCTCCTAATGTGCTTGTTGTGTGTAACGCACAGAGAGCTTATAAAATGTTTAAGAGTCAAAACAGAGCCAGGAATTCCTCTGTTTAACACAACGCTCTGCTTCAAAGTGTTTTACCGCCTGTGCTGAACTGTAACAGGCAATATAGCTACTATGATAAGAGGAAACAGGAAAGATTGACCTTTTTTTTTAGGTTTATCTTTTAGGTTGCATCTTGTGATATCACATACTCTAACATCCCGTTTACACTTCCCATACTGCACCGCAAGCAGCGCACCATAACAAAACCCGTTAGGGTGCACTAGAAACTAGCACAGGTACTGTACAGACTGATGGGATCCAGTCCTGGCCACTTTCCAACAGAAACAGATCAGATGAGAAGGCATCAATAGTGACTCTACTGTGTGAAAATCCTTCATTCCCCTGTTGCTAACCCCACCGGCTCCTCACTGACACGTAATATCTGGAAAATATCCACGTCGGAGGACACTCTAAATTATAACACGATTTCAGAGAGGAAGACATACATAAAAAAAAAACACAGGGTCTGGTGGCCAAATGTTAAAAGCCAATAAAACTTCTTCCATCTGGTTTAGCCAAATCTCTTCTCGTGATTTACAGTGAGGTCTTAACCTAGTTCTGAAAGCCAATGTCCACACCGCACCGTATTCTTGTCAAAAACAGACCGTTATACAGGAAGAGACATCAATTTGATTGACATGTGAAGCGACCAACCACAGTTCATTTCCACAGGGCGGGTTCTGAAATCAATATTTGCGAAGAGATTTCATTTTAAACCAGTATTTCAAGTGTATTTAACTTTCAGCTTTCAAAAACTGTTCCTGTGTCTGTCCTAAGGCTAGAGGCGCTGCCCATAACCTGACAGGTTTCAACGCAATGCTTCACTATAAAATTGAAAGTCTGTTATTTGCTCTCTTTCCACATGTTCCCGTTTCTTTCAGCTGTTGAACACAAAAGAAGATATTCTGAAGAATTCTGAAGGATTCTGCTGGTAACCAAATAGTTAACAGGATAACTAATAACTTGATACACTGTAGATGTCAATGGCTACAATCAGTTGTTTGGTTACTTTGTTTGACATATCTTCTTTTGTGTTCAACAGAAGAAACCACCTCATATACTGTAGGTTTGGAACAATTTGAGGGCGTAAATGATGAAAGAATTTAAATTTTTTGGGTGAACTGTCTAATCATTAAATGAGATGTCTGAAGACAGAAAAGCTGTCACAAGAACAGCATTTCCCTGCTGTTGGTGTCTGGTTTGCCCAGTCTTGCTGACATTAAGCAACAAGGGCATGGCAGAGTCATAGTTTGTTTAGAGTACAAACAGGTGGAAAGGTCTCATGTATCCATCAGGAAAAGACTTTAAAGCCTTGTTTGGGTGTACAAAAGATACAATTTTTGATATTATGTGTACACATACTGTATTAACCAAGGTCAAGAAAACTCCTCTAGATCTACACAACTTGTCTAAAATTTGGAATAATTAAGATTTCTTAAGGTTTTTGAAAGAAGTCTCTTTTGTTCACCAAGCCTGCATTAGATAGCAGTAATATTGGGACGGATTATTACAATTTAAAAAAATAATTTTCTGTTTTATCATTTTAAAATGTCATTTATTCCTGTAAAGAGAAAGCTGATTTTTTTGCATCCATCCTTCAGAAATCATTGTGATGATTCAGGGTGCAATTATCATCGGTTATTACTGGTGCTATATGCAATAGTGACACATTTTTCCCAAAATTATTTGATTAACAGAAAAAAAAACAAAAAAACAGCATTTGAGATTATGAAAAATCTTTCATTACATGTCTCTACTAATTGTTTTCAACTCTACTGTGATCAAATAAATGCAGTTAAAAAAAAAACATACAAAAAAAATGTATATTCCAAACATTTAAATTTCATTTAACAGTTAACAATTTTCGAACGTGATTAATGGTAATGTTGCAGACTGAAGGTCATAAGCAAAACAATTTCCAAGATGCCCCTAAGTATGAATATTAAGTATCTGATGCCAATAGAAGATGATATGAAGATAAAATTAATATCAGCACAGCCAGCACTCCACTGGCATTCCAAAGCCAGTCACACACAACGTCAGCACGAGCGCTGTTAAAGTCATCTGCCGTCAATCTCATGGCTGGTGGTGACACCTCATTACCTGCTGATACTTTCATGTGAAATACAGCTTTCTGAGCTACATACAAGCCTTATAAAACAGTAGGTGACCAACACCACCGCCAACGGAAGTTGCAATTAGGGGGAATGTTGCACAGCTAAAACAACTATACAGACAAATTGAATTTTTTGGGGATGTGTGACTCACATAGCTTATTATCATCTTCTATTGCTTGAATAAGACCTTAGTTGGAGAATATGCTTGAAGAAAAGCTCATCATCTCTAGGCCTGGAAGGCCCACTCTTTCAGCTGAAAAGGCAGATTGCAGTAAATAATTAAAAACATGGCTAAATTTTAAGCGTCCTGTCAAACGTGACTCTCAGGGGAAGTGATGCACTTCCTGATATTGAATATTGGCAATATAGCTGCTTCAGGTCACACTGCTGCAGTATCTGACAATGAATGAAATCAAAATGGAAGGTTTCTGGGTTGAATGCCAATCTTTCAGCTTTGAGATCATATATATACCAGTGTACTTAAAATATACATAATTAGCATTAAAATATATGCAAGAAAATGGACCAAAAATACTGATGGCACATCTTGTTTGAACAGGTGTACGGAATTGTTTTTGTGCAATAAAATGCTCTCTAGAATAAAAAATCATCCTGAAACCACCAGAAAAAAGTACCAATAGCATGTAAACTAAATGGGATGTGCATTTTAACATTTCTATAAGATACTGACAAATATTTTAGTGCTAGTGAAGTCATCAACCTGTTTGATTCATTTTCTTGAAGGAGAAAATTATGTATTACTATAATAGAATTTAATTTTTAATTTAATTTAATCTATTTAAATTTAGAAATTTAGAAAAAATGGTGTATATCTATCTATCTATCTATCTATCTGTTGCATGGGACAAAACTGATATGCTGTGCAACTAATGCCACAGTAGAGCTTCAGGGCAGTGCCTTTGTGTGAGAAGTTTCTGGAATGATGAAAAAGGACGTGTGTCATTCAAGAGCAGAACGTGTGGCGAAGGGAGGCACAGCCTCAGCCCTCTAATGATGTGTTGAGCAGCAAATGTTCTTTTTACCAGCTGTTGTTGCCTTTATCCTTTTATGAATGCGTTTCATGTCTGACTTCATTGGAATAAGTAAGATAAAGGGTGTGAAATGAGAAGGATCAGCTGGTGAAATCCACCTGCTGTGCTAAATTACAATGGATAGTATTCAAGGCATCAGAATGATGACTTTCATGCACTGCTATCTATAATCACACAGTTATTAAGGAAAAATATTGACTTGACACAGAAGAAAATTAGTTACGTTAAAAACCAGGCACTGAAGCAGGGTGCGAAGCAGTTCATTTGGGATTTAAAGGGAAACTCTAGAGACATTCAGGCAGCTTATTAAAGCCTTGGGGAGCTGGTAAACTCTAAGGCGGCCTGCAGCTCAGAAAGATGATGAATGCTTGGGAGAGAATGACTTTTTCTGAGTTAATCCACCTTCAAAAGCCACGAGCCTGCAGCTCCGTTTGGTAATACAAGTGCAAATAAATATTATGTCCATGGCTATAAAGAAGATCTAATGCTCTATTGAAAAATAGATAAGGCAGTCAATTAAAAGAAATTGACATGGATGAATAACAACAACAGAAAATCTGTAAGTTTTAAATTATTTTGATTTTAAAACATTTAATAATTGTAATTATATCACCCTTGGCTTTCAATGAGTCCACCTACAATGGCTGACCTTAAACTAGCTATGAACGCATACCATCTGTTGCACACTTTCACATACTTCCACCCTCCCCCATGTTCTGGGGCCAATGGCCTCTTTCCATCCAGCCTGTCAATTACTTTCTATCTCTATCCAGCTCCACCACCTGACAGACATGCGAGCCCCTTTATCTCCACCCATGTGCCCCTCTCTGCAGGAAACAGAATATCAGACCCCACAGCTGAGCCACGTGGAGCTATGAATTAGACAACAAGTGTGAGACATGAGCACAGCATGCTCTGCTTCTAATCAGCCAGCAGCAGAAATGAGGTACACGCCGATGTAAACATAATCAGATTAGTAAGTCTATACGTTTAAAAGAGAAATTCAAAATGCACATTTACTTTATCAGAACATGGTTTACAAATAAACAAATCGCAATAATTATATATTTGAAGTACATTTAAGATGTACATCATTTTATAAATATAAGATTCATAATATACATTTTCAATAGTCAACAGGCACACTACTGGTCATAATTACAGAATAGTTATGATTTTTTATTATTTTTAAAGAAAGTGTCTTATACTCACATTTATTTGATAATAAATACAGTAAAAAATACATGAAAACAGTAATATTGTGAAATATTAGTACAATTTAAAATAACTTTGAAATGTTTAAAAACAGAGGTTTTATATATATATATATATATATATATTTATATATATATACTGTATATAAAGTGCTGTCAAACGTTATGTGTGTGTGTGTGTGTGTGTTCCGTGCATATTTATTATGTATATATATAAATCCACACACAAACAGTATAAATTTAGAAAATATTAACATTTTGCATTTAGATTTATATAATTTATGATAAAAATTCATTTGGAAATATTTCTAAGAACACACTTTTTTCAATTTAATTTGAATATATTCATAAACCGCTTTTCACATGAAATGTGTTCTGAAACATATTTTTTCAACAACTTGAAAGAAAAAAAAAGTGCCACACAAATAACAAGTAAACAATACTTAATATAAATAATAAAATAAAAGCCCTCTGAAAATGACTACATATAAATGCAGCACTCATGGGGTTTTAAACGCACATGCACTGAATGAGCAACAGTGAAGCCAAGAGTTAAGTTATTCTTATCCTTGATCTTCCCTCGCGTCAGCCGCCATGAAAGAGAGATCACCGAGTGAGACACTTCAGTCAATCCCATTAACCGCCTAAAGTCTCAAAGCAAAGCCTGTGTCATTTTCACAGAGCGTAGATCCACCCTCAGTGGTCACAAGCCACCGTCACCATGGCAGCTCCCCTCCACCAGACGACCATTTAGCAAGGTAATTAGGCAATGCATTCTGGGTAAAATAAATGTTCTACACTTTCAACAAAATTAGCTCAATGAACACGCCACAGACAGTAAATGGCACATTCTAAGGTGTGACGAGCAGGCAGAAAAATGAACTGCGGGTTGAAGGGTTACTGAGGAACGGCTTTCTCAGATAAAACTGTGAGGGGTAAACAAGCTCTCTGTGTATGACCGGGGGCCGGCAGTCTGGGAAAGTCACAAAACCACTTTCCTGGCCGTTTGTAGGATTAACAAGCATCTGCTTCTAACGAGACAGACAAAGAAAGAGTCCAAGTGCTGTAGACAGCGCTGTCAGCAGAACAATCAATGCCTCCACTAAAGCTACGCTTACGTTACAGGCCTTAAAGGGACAGTTCATGCAAAAATGTCAATTGTGTCATCATTTACTCAACCTCCAGTTGTTCGGTTAGCAACATTCTTCAAAATATCTTCTTTTGTGTTCAACAGGAGAAAGAAACTAATACAGGTTACAAACAAGTGGAAGCAGAGTAAATAATTGCCGAATTTTAATTTTTGTGTGAATTTTTGCTTGAAGATGTTTTTAACACTTTGCTATGTTTTCCTGAATGCATCAAGGGAAAAGAACAAAACAGCCAATGAACAATTTATCAGTAATTGTGTTGGCTGTGGGTTTGTACAGGAAAAGTGCCACTGGCAGTGAATGGTGATGACTGTAATGTGCACCTGAACAGTGATGAGAGAAGGTACATCACCTGAAGTCTACGCTGAGCTCTTTGGCTTCAAACCATGATTTCTGCGTGAAGAGATAACCTAACAACGTTTATCGAAACAAAATAGTTTAGCGTACAAAATAAACAAAAAAGGGTGCACCAAGATCATTTGTGCTGCTATATATCATGTATTTCCAAATTAAATTAAAAAAAAAATGATAACAGTTATAAAATAATATTAAGTAAAAATACAACTGCAAATGAGTTAACTTGGTTGCGTTTTCTTTTTAGAGGCATATCATCGTTCATTCTTTTGGACCCAACCTGTTCATGCTGGCCTCTGGCTGATGCGGTTAACGTTTGGACATTCAACCTTTGAGATCAAAATAAATGCAATTTGTTACATTTTATTATGTGCATTTAGCATTGTTTCCTTTCTTGCTATCCATGATACTATCAGATCAGAACAAATGAGAAACACTATATCAGATCAAGGGTGATTTATTGAATGAATTATAATTAGCCAAAATCAGATTTGAAAAGTATTGCTTAGAATCACATCTCATATTTGGGCGCACGCCATCTGTAGTGTGTGAACATAGCATTGTTGTAGCATGCAAAAAAATGTACTTAATGACCCCGGCAAATGCCTAGTAACAACAGCATGTGACATCTTGTATATCGCACCATAAGGAGGCCTGGGGCCCAATGCTCCGGTTACCTGGGACTGTGGACATAATAGCCAACACAGCTTTCCTAACGGACAGTGAAGAATTCTAGGTTTTGCATTCGATGTACAAAACTACACATATAGTCTACCTAAAATTTAAGACTTCTCCATCAATATCAATTTTTAAATATAATAATAACAAATCCCACAGATTTCAACATGACTGACACTTAATCAGGCACCGTGCTGCTCGGCCTAAACCAACAACCTCCCCTTCACACATCCTAAAAATCACTGGAGCTATGTATTCAAGTGGCACATTTAATCTGAAATTAGAATCCAAACTATTCATGTTATAAACCATGTTCAACAACCTACAGCTATTAAAGAGATAATGTTGAAACTTTTCTATTAACAAAAAAATTAACTGTCTGAGGTCAAATTTAAAATAGGTTACCCTGTCTATATTTAACACTGAAACATTCAACATGACATAACCTTGAGCTAGCCATTCCTGTCTAGAGCTTTGCACATTAATCATCGCTCTGACGCTCCACGTGAAGACATGAGACAATGCATTTTCAGCATACTAGCAAAACAAAAATGTGACTTTTTTGGAAAACCACTGCCTTGATTAGACTGTAATATCACATGCTGATGAAAGCTGCCTTGCAACGTAACACATGACATCTGTGTTACTCTCATTTGCATTAAAAACAGATGCAGATGCATCTGATTACTAACAGTGCAAAGTTAACAAATACATTACTCGTCCATTCATCATAGGGTGAGTTTAGATATCAGCTGGTGGCAGTCATTGTATGACCCAAAGCCCAATGCTATAATAACTAATAATAATTACATGCTTTCTTATCACCATCTCCACCACATCATAAGACTGTGACAATACAGAACCCTTCCTAAAACACTTGCTGACCCCGTGACCCGATAAATGACCTCATGCACATCTATGAGCTGATGCATACAGTTATTGCTAATAAAAGAGTTTTGGTTACCTTACGTCGCTAGGGGCGCCATAAGGCAATTTTGGGTTATTGACTGAAAAGTTAACCCCATTAAAGTAACTGAAGTGCACGACTCCTTACCTGTAGTTCACACCAAGCAACCTCCACGGTGGTCTCCGTATCCAAGCCTTTGTAGACTGTCTTAAAGGACCCCCTTCCGATCTCAATGTTGAATTTCAGAAACCTTCCATCAGGTGAAGTCGCCACAGCTTTAGTCTCAACCTCATCCTTTTCCTCCTGCTCGCGTTTGCTCTCAAACGGGGCTCTTGACAAAACAGCCTTCTTCGGGGCGCTCTCTTCGTCCGAGTCCGAGCTGGCATCAGCCTCCTGCGCGCTGGGCTCCTCGGTGGCCCAGGTATCAGCTGGCCGTGGGTCCGAGTCTTGCGTCTCAGGTGGAGAGCTGGAGACAGGTGACACAGGAGGAGAAGAGTCCGTCTTTTTCTCCTCGTTGGCACTTTCCGATAAAATGTTGTCGGCTGACCACGACAGTGTTTTTGTCAGAGGTGCGACGCTCTCCTGGGGCTCGACCTCCATGGTGTGGAGCTTGTTAAACCTGTAGGCATTTCTCCTGGAGTTCGCCGAGTGTCTCCTGCGTCTCGGCGGCAGGCGAGCTGGGAAGAACGAGTCCGCGTCAAAACCCGCGGGCAACTTCGGGAAGCCAAGACCTGCCATGTCAACCTCAGCCTGTGACATTGTATTAGATATCTGTGTAGTTAACATTAGAACTGCAGCGCATAATCAGTTGCGTTAAAGGTCTTTGCGTTCCCGAATTTCTCCATAACAACTATGCGTTTACATTTAGCCCACCCAAACCACAACAACAGTTCAAGAAGGAACTTCTCCAAGAGCGCAACGCAGATTAGCCTATGCCCATATATATATAAAAAATAAATATATGTCAAATAAACGCGAACGCAATTTAAGTTTCTGTAGAAATAGTACGCAGCGATGAACTGTAGGTTATTAATTCGAATATCACTGCGTGACGTTCGAGCGCGTCCACGGAGCGCACGCTTTGCCTTCGCTTTCCAAGAGCAAGTGTCTAGTACGCTACGATACTGCTCTGGTTGCTCCTCCCCGTGGAAAAACACCTTAGTAATTAGTGTGCGAGGGACCACAAAGAGTCAAGCTGCAATGCCATTAATGCAGTCCCTCACGTCTCAGATAGATTACAGCTGTTTATTACGGCAAGCTGTTGAAACATTTATTATTTAAATGTTATTACTGTTATATATATTTTTTTTTAAATAGCCTACTGACAGTACATTTTCCTTTCACAAGGTTCACTTGATATTAGTGCTCGTTTCCAATCGATCTATCTCTCTTCAATTAGTAGTATTTATTTATTTATAGTAATAATACTTTTTGGATTCAAATTGGATTCAAGTGCAAAAGTCTGTCATTAAATTCCGCGAGGATCTTACATAAATATTAATAATAAATAAATAACCCCCTTACTCTCAAGTTGATATGAGCACAGATAAAGTTTTGCAATTTATTACTGGTGAGAACGAAAAAGTTGCTTGTTGCTTTCAAGTGACTAACACTAAGTACTGGTTAATAAATGAATAGAAAATGTACTACGATATAATGAATAATTTCGTTTGAGCTGAAAATATCAGAATTACTATAAGCTGATCTAAAATGAAATATAAATTCTATAAACTTTAAGGAATAAATGTTGTAACGTCTTGCCACATGTTGTTGCCTCAGTTACTTTGAGTTTGTCTGTTGCAAGATCATTACAGAGTCAATAAGTTAAACTCAGTGCAGGGAACCCCAGCTATTTGAAATCAAGAAGCAGTGGATTCAAGAAACGGCTGATTAATTTGAATCCAAAGTATCAAAACCTTGCCATTTAAAAGTGAATAAACCGAACAGATGGAATTATTTCTCTGCGGTTCCCATGAGATTGATTAGTCAGAATCCTTAATGACATTCATGCTATTAGTCAAGCTCCAAACTGTCATTCTGCACTGAGAATGATTCAATCCTGCTCTACTCCATTAGCCTGAAGCACATTCAAGAATATAACTATATATTTATTATAATATATACTATATAACTAAAATTAGGTATGCAATCAGTCATCCGCTAATATTGGACAGGACATGTCCTCTGAATGTGGTCATGACCAGTGTTGGGGGAAGTTAGTTTTAAAAGTAATGCATTACAATATTGCGTTACTCCCTGGAAAAGTAACTAATACCAGTTACTTTTTATGGAAAGTAATGCATTACTTCACTTTTGCGTTACTTAAATATGGGCAGAGCTTTGTGTTTGCTTTTGATATGAGAAGTTCTATTCATAGAAAATGTAAAAGCACACTAAAAAGTGTCACATATAAACCTCCGGCTGAAGAAAAAATACACAATACAGGAGAAGAAAGTTTGAAGAAAAAAATAAAAATAAAGCACAATAGTTTTTTTTTTCTTGTAATGATGGTTGAACTGGATCCTATATTACTCTAAAATGGAAAAGTAATGTGTTACTTTACTAGTTACTTGGAAAAAGTAATATTACGTTACCTCCAACACTGGTCCTGACCTCTAGATCATGTTACTGTAAATAGCTAGTACATAACAGAAACTATTAATAACTGATCAGCTGATGAGCAGTATCAGAGCTGCATAAACACAGACATCATGTGTAATTAAATCCTCTTCACGGCATGTTGATATAAGTTCAGACGTGTGCCACACTTCCATACACTTCAGTATCATAAATATTTTGTATCATGACAGGACCTCATAATACATGACAGATGTTGGTGATGGCTTCCTAATATTATCCCGTTCACATACAGCACGGATATATCGCATAGCAATCCAAATAAACAGTTTTTCTTGACTTTTTTAGCACCAAGTCATTTACAGTATCTCTATAGGTTCATGGTGGCTATTCTGAGCAGACTCGGTTTCTCTCGCTGTCAGTATCTTTGTTATTATTACTTTGTTTCCTAGCGATGCGATGATGCCCAATTAAAGGACATGGACTGATTGTGATCACAGAGAAGTGTGAGGGTCTAGCCACTCAAGCATAGGTCATCTTTTTCCGACTGTTTGTGTTTCTATTGGTTTATACTCTAAGGATTAACTTTCAATGGCCGTGTACCAGTGGGCCACTGGGGAGCAGCAGGTGACTTGACAACAGTGTTTGTGTTCATTTCAGACAACTGTGATCAGAAGAGCGCTCAACACTCTGGGGCAACAGAACAGGGATAAATTCTGTTCTACTTTTGCCAGTATAAAATTTTTAAAATGCCCCTATTATGGGTTAAAGGTTCATATTTTGATAAGCATGCAAGGTCAAAAAACACTTTCATTTTCTTAAAATAGGCGTTTATTTGAATCTCATTTGTTCAACGACTCACAAACGATTAAACTAATAGATCATTAAGGCATTTTAACTGTAATGGTCAAAATACTAACACATACATACTGTGCACATTTCTTTCATGATTCAGACAAGACAACATTTCCACTAGAAAAACGAATTTTATGGATAGAGAGCAGAAGTTAATAGCGTCTTTATGATGTCTTTCTTACAAACATGCAGCTTTTAATGTCTCAAGATGTCGGTTGATGGACTGGAGATGTGGGGATTACTTGGGCATTATTGTGATCATTCTGACGGCACCCATCCACTTCAAGGACAATCAAATAATGTAATGCTAAATTTTGCCAAATCTACTCTCATGAAGAAACGGTACATTTTCAGCAAATGCTAATATGTGTTGTTTTGACTAAAACTATAACCATTAACAAGAAAAAGTTATTTTATTTCAGCTAGTTTAATACTACAAGAACTAAAACTGACATCAGAAAAAAAAAAAATATATATATATATATAAATAAAATTGAAAACATGAAAATAAAGTTATTTAAAATATTAACAAAACTTATTTTATATCATTTATAATAAAACAACACAGCTGACAGCTTTGTTGGAAATTGACTGATAGAATGTCTTGCAACCATTCTGAAAAAAATCATGTGTCAATAATGATAAAGAAAATATGAATGTGGACCAGAATGGAAGTACAGACCAGCTTGTATGGAGCAGATATCTCTTTGAGCGTGATACCAGCTCTAAACAGCCTCACGTGACACAAACTTATCAGCATGAACATATTGCTGCTCCGTGAGCGGCTGGGCCTCCTGCCTCCACTTCGATCGAATAACCCCCTCCCCCTTGTCAAACTTTCGGCGAATCATAATTCGTATTAAGAAGAGAGACAACATATATATAGATAATCACGTAACAGAAGCGAGTCATGTGAGAGAGGTGATGTTATTCTCACGAAATTGTGATGACCACCATCAGCTCTCTGCACTCCCTATTTATCTCTGAGCTGGGTCTGTGTGAAGGGTATATGTTCAGAATCAGAAAAAAAACAAGTTTCCAGTAAAATAATAAACACCAGGGGCCTCATGTATCAACGCTGCGTACGCACAAAAACTGTGCGTACGCCAGATTTCACGCTCACGTTGGGATTTACTAACAATGAAATGAACGTGAGAATGTGCGTTGCTCCACGTCAAGTCCATGTCTGGCGTACGTGCATTTC
>JAUCNO010000710.1:3182413-3194418 GCA_032353835.1 Enteromius viviparus | reverse complement strand
CCAGTCCCATTTGTAGTTCCAGTCCTGTCTGACAACTGAACATGCTGGAGATTGTTTTTGGATGAGTGAAGAGAATTGCTGAACAACATGTGCTGATGTAGGGGCTGTTTGACTGTTTTTTTTTTAAAGATTTTCTGACCCTGAAACTCAACTATTTTCTGTAATTGTCCAGCTGTGGTCCTTGAAGAGTCTTTAGCCACTATACTAGCTTCATAATATTTTATTTGGTTGGAAATTCTTAATTATTTGGACAGAGGAGGTTTAGTACACACATTCAGCAAGCTGATGAAGCTCTTCTTTCACACAAAGCAATTCTGATACTATTAGAGATCTTTATTGTGAAAATGGACCCGGATTAAACAACCTTCACCACCTTCAGCTCTCATCATCAAAGATCTTATCTGATGATACAGTAAGTAAGATTTATATTTATTTTCTATGCTGTAGCTTAATGATGTTTCCTCTAAAAAACGAGTCAAGAGCATATATTGCATAATATATTTCATTAACTGCAATGAAAAGATATATTTACACTAAGCCAGCTGTCTTTCTTCTCTTATTTACTCCGTGTACAGGCTTCAAGGTCATGAAGAAAGCAAGTTTGTCATTATTATGCAGGTCTGTATATGACATGTCTGGGTTTCTTACCTCCACTGTGAGATCTTTGTAGAACTCCTTGCGACTTTTTAGATCAGTCATTTTTTTCCAATAACTTTGATGCCTGAAAGCAGAATAAGAGAGTTCAGTGGGGAAAATATAAGCAGCAGAAACCACTGGGTGGCACTAGTGATCATCTTTTGATGGTTGCGCCTGCTGTGTTCAGACTGGGTAGATGCAAGCTTTTAGAGCTGTTTTCTCAAAGCAGACTTCACAGCAAGATTCATTTTTGACTTTAAATGAAAAGTTTTAGAAAAGCCATGAGAGTTCACAAACTTAAATTAGACTTCATGCTTTTTGAAAGTTAATAAAAGCCTCTTTTATTTTGCAAGTTGTATCTGCCAAGGTCACTATTTCAAGACAGTAATGTTTAAATAAAAAAACATCCCAGAGCTTGTAGAAAGTGCTGTATCAAAATAAATAAATAAGAGAACCGATGAAGCGACACATGCAGACAGTATTTACTGGAATTACAAGGTTTCAAACAACACTGAAAAAGCATGGTTCAAGTGGTAAAAGATTTCTGAAATAAACATTTTCTCTTTATACGTTTAATTTGTTTAAAGTGCCTCTATTATGGATTTTCAAAAAAGACCTTAACCTCTGTGAAGAAACTAAAAAAATAATTTGGAAGTCACTGAACAAATAATGTAAAAATAAATTCATACTATAAGAAAATTAAAGTGATTTTTGACCTTGTGTCCATGTCAACCTGCTGTTTGGGACTTCCTAAAACAAAATATGAACATTTTATAACCCATAATAGGTGCACTTTAATATACAAAGAAATAGTTCACCCAAAAAATGAAAATTGGCTGAAAATGTATACTCATAATCAGGCCATCCAAAATATACATGAGTATGTTTTTTAATTGTAACAGATTTGGAGAAATTTTGCATTAAATCACTCTTCAGTACCCACTGCACTGAATGGGTGCCGTGAGAGTAAGCAAGTGATGCTAAATTTCTCAAAATCTGTTCTGATGAAGAAGCATATACTGTACTGAATAAATAAGCTAAAAATGTCTGAATGTCTTTTTATAATATATATCAAAATATAAATAAATAGCACACTTTTTAATTAAAAGATGTTCTACTGTGAGTTTCAAATGAAAGAAAAAAACACTGCTGTTAAAAAAATTAAAACAAAAAAGATTTGCCCACTTCTTGGCTGTGAAATTTTAGTAGAACGTGCATAGTTAATGTGTTAAACTAAACCTGGTAACTCTGCAGTGAACTTGAGAAGAACTTAAAATCACCTTCAGACCATAAGATTAGTAACTAAAGATGACTGATGAAAGAATTGTAAAGTTATTTCTAATAAAAGCTTTCGCATAATATCCAGATGTCACTTAATTTAAAAGAATTCAGAGACTTTTAAGTGTTTGGGGTCTCTGTACTGAAGATTGGCAGTAACATCCTTGTTCACTGAATACTGGATATTACTGTACTGTACAATTATTAGTTAACTTGTTTAAACTTTTAGTCTTCTAGTCAAAAGACAAGCATGTCAAAACAGCAAAAGTAAATCCATATTTTAGTGTTTCCCTGAAGAAACTCTTTAATTAATTAAGTGTCAATCTTGTTAAAAACAAATCAGTCAAATCCTAATTCAAACAAATTTACTCTGTGAATTACGCTACTGTTTAACATTCATAATTTTATTAATTTTTTTTTTTAATAAATACATTAAAATAACAAAATGATGCATTATTATATGCATATTTCGCCTCTAAGAGGATTGGCTAAGCAGTGCTGTATTTCTTTAAAGCCATGGATGGCATAATGCAGTGACACAAAATACAGAGTCCTACCTTTGCCAGTTTGACTTTATAACGGCATCAGAAAGGACCCTGCTGGAGGAGGGAGATACATTTATTATTCTCTGCCGCTCGTACCTCTTTGTTTTGCTAAACTTTTAAAAGTACGATTCGTCTCCAAGCCATTTAAACCAGCGGTTAATGAGAATTAGCTTCCTCGCGGTCATTCAGTCTGCTGCTGTTACTGCTCTGCGCATGCGCACTTCATCTTCACCTCTCTGATGGCAGGACACGCACACCTGTAGGGTTTTGTTTCTTTGGGTGACATATAGGAAACGCTGCTGCAAGATTGATGCCACAGAAAGGAATTTTAAATTAAAGAAATCGAGTGTTATGGCAAAATAAACTGGTGTTTTGGTGACTTTGAACGCATTTACTTTGCCATAATGACCGGCTGTAAAACCGTTTATTGATTAATCTGGTTTGTACGATGTACGTGTGCATTGGTGACGTCAGATTTACCGTTTACTGCACTACTTCCGCTTTTAGGTTTTCATTTTAGTAAATAATTCTAAGCCTTGTTTAAATGTTTGCTTAGAATTCTACATGGATTCTATTCAGATTATTGAGAGTAAAAAATGTTAACAAACTATATTATTTGCTAAAGAACTGAATCTTTTTGAAAAATGATTCCATCTTTTTTTCCTATAATATTATTTAGTTGCTGTCTGTATTTGCCGGGTAAGCAGTATCTGTAAAATATTTGTAAAAAATAATGTTAGTAATGAGTAATGTAAACCCTTTGACGATTTGTTTTCTCTCTTCTATGTCTTTATTTATCTATACCTTTTCTCCATTTTGTACTATTTGGATGTCTTGATAGTTTTGTTTATTTTTATATGTCGTGTTTTGTTCTGAAAGGAGGTGTCGCTGTGAAACTACAACAGATATTAAAACGTCCGCCCTCGGTTCGTCGACTGAGCGCCGAACTTGAACTTCAAAATTAAGATTTATTTTTTCGACACTGTAATGCAGGATTTTGTTTCTTATATTTACTACAAGACTCACATTTTTGTCCGTAGAAGGACAAACATAAATTTATATATATAAAAAAACAAACAAACAAACAACTATGATTGTCTTAATCACAAATTGCTGACCTTGACCAGTATTCTTTAGCTTAATATATGTGACCCTGTACCACAAAACCAGTCATAAGGTAACATTTTTACAAAACTGAGATGTATACATCATATGAAAGCTCGATAAATAAGCTTTCTTTTGATACATGGTTTGTTAGGATATGACAATATTTTATATAATAGAGATGCATTTTACTAAACAATTACATTTTGATATGTTTACAGTAGGAATTTTACAACAAATCTTCATGGAACATGATCTTTACTTCATTTCCTAATGATTTTTGGCATTAAAAAAAAAAAAAATGTATTTTTGGATATTGCTACAAATAAACCCCAGCGACTTAAGACACATATTGTAGTGTAATGTTAATACAAAAAACTTTATCACGTATTTGGGAAACTGTTACAATCTGTTAAACGTGACTAAAAGCTTAAAAAATATTTCGGGGAACAATAAACAAAGACAGAACCAAAGAGTGAAAATGAAGGCACCATATTTATTTGTAATTGCTCACATTTCATTGATCTGTAGTCCAGTGGTAATACATTTCCTCTATTTTAAATTGATGTACACACTTTTGATCTTACATAACGACCGCATATATGCACTTTTAGAATAATAAAAACATTTTTTTTATACATTTCCTAGATTTCTGAAATTACCAGTGTAAAAACTATGCACATATTTGCATAACATTAAATATGCTGTATCTGTTTTATTTACAGAATATTCCTCTCTGTAATTGCCAATTATTTCATAACCATATTTTTAATATAAACATCATATTTACATCCACAGAGTTTGTTTTTAACACACAATGCACATCCATATTTTACTGTACTGCAAAACCTTCCATTGTTCATTATAATCTCTAGTATCTTTACTTGTTCATATGACATTTGCACTGAAAACAACATTTGCAAGGAAAAATTGTTAGGCTGACTGAAAAATGTTGTTGTTCCACAGGAACAGTTTCTGGCGAGTAGCAATAATATGAAGTATATTATTTAGTAACATAAACAAGTATGTGCTCTGTTTGTGGAATACCTTTGAAACAATTGTCGTAAGTTATTTATTATTAAGGACTCCACAACTGTCTCACCTCAAACATAACATTTTGTCAAACCAGACAAATTTTCTTTCTTTATAAGATGTGTTTGATCATATCGGTGGATTACCCCTTTATCTTTTTTGTTCTCTTGATTTCGGCAGTACCAAAAACACAGATTGAAGAACAAGGCAGCTTCGAGGTTCAGGATCTCTTCGTGTTTTGCAATGCACTTATTTGTCATGATTTTTTTGGCTTTGATTGACTGAGACAGTCAAAATCCAATCAGTAGACAGAAAACAGTCAGTAACCTTCTTCATTTGAGAACACAAGATGGCGCTGATGGATGTATTCTCTTCCTTTCCAGCGAGTGATTTCAGGTGGTTTGGAAGAGCTCTTTGAACTCGTTGAGAATGAGCTCTACGATCTGGTTCTGGAAGACCATGTGCATGGTGATGTTAGACTCCTCCTGTGGTCTCAGCAATGTTGGACCGAATACGATGGCCATGCTTTGGACAGACATGCGGTTCAGCTCACCATGTTCAATCACTCTGTAGGACAGATGAGTGTACAGTCAGAACTGTATGTACAGATTTTCTTGAATGATCTGATCACTGTTAATACCCAGGCAAATGGAAGTAAAACTAAGAGGGTCATCATACTACATTGAATGGAAAAATAGGTCCATACTTGCGAAGATGTCTGAAGAGAACCTCCATGGTGTCATGGTTGGGCAAAGGCAGGTTTCTCACTAGATCTCGAATATATGACACTTTCTGGGTGTAGTCACTCATTTCTAGAAAACAAATCCAATTCTTCAGCTCTTAAACATGCATGAATGAGGTTTTGGTCTTGGGAATTATAATTACTTCGAAATATACTCCCAACAGTTTCCATAATCATCAGTCAAGTGGAATCATGAATCACTCATTTCAGAGTGCAGGATGCATTGCATCATTTAATAAAACATGACCAAATCAAATTGCGGTCCAAGAAAATAAACATCAGTACTTCTTATGTCACAAGTATAATACCTTTAATAGCTACTTCTTGGGGAAAAAAATGCTTTTTTTATGTAGACGTGTCAAAATGATTTTACACAAAAATGAAAAATGTCCTTTACTCACTCTCAAGTTGTTCCAAACCTGTATTAGTTTATTTCTTATTAAACACAAAATATGATCATTTGAATTATGTTAGTAAACAAAGTTGCTGTTAGCCATTAAAAAAAAAGGGAAATGGCTACTAGCAACTGTTTGGTTACCAACATTCTTCCAAATATCCTTATTTGTGTTTAACAGAAGAAAGAAAAAGTCATACAGGTTTGAAACAAGTCAGAAAGTAATGACAACATTTCCATTTTTGAGTTACAAGGAAACAAACACATTAATTGTGTTCTCTGAAATAGGGCAGTAAGACTCACGAATGGCAGCGATGAACCTATCGAAAAAGCTGAAAGGGAAAAGAGGCTCAGGAAGTTCCCGCAGGAAAAGCTTCAAAGCTCCTGTGATCACATGGATCTCCTCCCACTGTCCGTCCTCCAGATCCAGATCCTCTTCTAACAGAAATAAAGAAAAATACAGTTTATATAGCCAATAAAACACATGCTGTACTTACAGTATCAACCATTTATCTTAACATTATTTATAAAACTATATTTATGATAAAAATAACTAAAAACCTTTTTTTCAGCATTGTAAGAAAAACAATATACTGCAAGCTCTTTCAATTTGGCATATTGTCACCATAATAAATGCCTTTATTTCAAGTAGGGATGCTCCAATCACGATCGGCCGATATGTTTGCGCGTTTTGTCAGTAAAGCCAGTCCTGTAATAAGCGCTAAATACCATCAGGTGCGTGACATAACGCGCAAACATATCGGCCGATCGTGATCGGAGCATATATAATTTCCAGCGTTCTGTAAACGCTAATCAACTCAGTCCTAAATGGTGGACGTATAGTTAAAGCAACTGTAATGATGCGTCTTGCTCTTCTTTACCATGATCAGCTTTATAGCGCAGCTTCTGGATGACAGCCAGGTTCCCGCTCACTCTGTAGATTCCATCTATTTTCAGACCTGCACCAGGCACACAGAATCTGACACTTTAGATAACCTTTCTTATGAACTTGTAAACAGACACCACAATAAACGCTTACCCCTTTTCTCAACAGATCGGATGCATTTTTCCATAAATTTGGGAACGGTTGTGTTTTCCCGATGACAGAGGGTGTCTAGGTGGCAGCCGAACACATTCTCTGTAAAGAGTCAACATGATTTACTGTAAACATAGGATAAGAACAAGTCCACAAGACTTTGAAAGCGAGTCTTCAGACCGCACAGCGAGATTAATTAAGCTCGTGTTAAAGTCGATATTAACCTTTAATGTAGCCCTTCTCCTTGACTGACTGCAGGGTGGGCCGTCGCTGGAGGAACTTGCGTAGCTTGGTGCGAACGCGGCCCTGTTCGATGTCTATGCTACTTGAAGAACTCAGTCTTGTTGCTGTGAGAAGAATATTTACAAATTGCAAAGAAGTTGAATTAAATAAGTGAGAGAGCAATGTGCTTGATGTGCATCCGATTCAGTTACTGACATTCACTCTTCCTCTCTTTATCTGCAGGCAACGGAGGTTTTTCTGGGATATCTTCCGCTTCATCCTCGGAGTAATGGCCGTGGTCCTGCTGTGAAAGATCACAAGATCATTTTAAGAGCAAGTATGATGAGATTTAGTGTTTTCCTGTTACACCGTTTGTGTCACTCACCAGCAGTCTGATGGTGTCCAGAATGATCTTGTGCCAGTCGTGTATGATGCTGTCTGTGTCATACTGTATCAGATACTCCGAGCCGTGACGGGTCTTGAGCTGCCCAGCGACATGGACAGTATTGCAGGCTTTATTATTCAAAAAATACGAACAGATACATGGCAACAAGATAATCTCTGAGGGCAAAGCTAACGATTACTGGTATCAATCCATGCAAGGTTAAAGATAATTCAATATTTGTGCATAAGATAACGTCAGCTTCACCACACCCTTAACTCAAGCACATGTTACTAATGGTTCAGGAGTCCTGGCAGCATTTGTGCTTTATTGCCAAAACAAAGGTCATCAGTCACACTTGCTAAACCATTGATAAACAATGGAACACATTTGAACTCAGAGAAACAAATTCAGTCTTAATTCCTGGAAAAGCGATGCAATAAATTTCACAGGATGCAGTCTTTTGTTTAATTTATTTTGCACAAGCTATGAACGGGAAAGACTGTACTGTAAAGACCGAGTCACCGCGCTCACCTCAAGAACGTTCTTCTTGCTCGACTTTTCTTTAGATGCCCATAATAAAGTCGCTCCTTTCAGTTCCACTGTGTACTCCGGGACGATCTGAGTGCTCTTGGTCTGCAGGAGCCAACATAAGGCAATCAGTTTATTTAAAATTTATTTTTTTTAGTAGACTTATCTGACAGGTACAGTAAATCCATAGTGTACTAGGGGTGCCAATAACCAATAAACATCATACATCCAGTATGGACTAATATGATAACCCTGCTCCTGGGGACCCAGTCTCCTGTAAAGTTTCCAACTGGGCTTCAGCACACCAGCCTGCCATTTTCAAGCAGTCTTGAGGAGTTTAATTGGCCTCTATACAGTACGTGTTTGTTTGTTTCGGGTTGTAGCTGAACTCTTCAGGATCATGAGTCCTCAGGAACAGAGTTGAAGATCTCGGTGATAAACCTGTGGTCTCACACTCAATTCCTGGAGGGCCACAGCTCTGCAGTGAAGCTCCAATCAGCTCTAACTCAAGCCTGCTTGGAAGTTTCTAGTGTTCCTAAAGAGCTTGATTAGCTGGATCAGGGGTGTTTAGTTAGGGTTGGAGCTGCAGAGCTGTGGTCCATTGAAACCAATGTGGTAAACGAAATAATAATTCTGATATTGGACAGTAACGGATGTGTTACAGGCCTTTTATACATCCCAAATTACGTAGTAAACTGATTAAGTAAACTTACAGACATGCCAGCGGGTGTAAATTTAGGGTCTTTGTGGAAAGTGAGTATGCCATCATGAAGAACGGTCCATGACTGTGCCCAGTTCTTCCTGCAAAGACAAGAGCGACTATTTCAGAGCAGAGACACTTGTTAAAACACATTTGTCTCTTACTCTATTCTCAGCATCTGAAGATATAAAAGGGAATCTACCATTAGCTAAAAATGTAAGTTTTCCAGATCAAGGTTTTCAATATAACTGCAGTTGTGCAGTTGATTGAAAAGCTAATAGTTTTTTTTTAAGTTATGCAAATTGAAAAGTACAATGAAAAAATAAATAAAAAATAAAAGTAATAAAGTCAGTCATAAAATGAAATATAAACTACCGTTCAAAAATTTGGGGTCAGTACGATATTTAATGGTTTTTATAGATGTTTCTTCTGCTCATCAAGGCTGCATTTATTAGATTAAAAATCCAGAAAAATACTGTAATATTGTGAAATATTATTTCAATTGAAAATAACTGTTTTCTGTGTGAATATATTTTAAAAAATAATTTATTCCTGTGATACAAAGCATCATTACTCCAGTCTTCAGTGTCACATGATCCTTTCAGAAATCATTCTAATAAGCATAAGACACATCTTTAAAAATCATTAAATATCTTACTGACCCCAAATATTTGAACGGCAGTGTATTTCAAAGAACCTGTGAGTGTCCTCACATTCATTTATTTACTAAAAATCTCAAGGGGTACTTTTTAAAAATGTTTTAAATTAAATGGGTTTGGGTGATCAGAAAGTTTGGGAATCCCGGCGGTAAAAATACACAGATGACTAATTTGCATGCTTTTTTCTACTAAGCAGTAAAAGTATGACTTTTCTGTTTAACCACAAATAAACGTTGGCAATTTAAAGCCCCACCTCAGCCTTTTTCCATTCTCAGCCACTTTGGTCTTGTTGAGAATCCCAGCCTTCTCCAATGATGACTGCTGAAAGGGAAAGACAAGAGGTTGTATGTTAGCGGGGTCAGACAAAAAAATAAAATAAATAGAAAATAGACAAACAAACCAAAAAAAACTCTATACGATCATTTTATAATGACAAATAAATAAGAGCTAAATTTCAGAAGAACTTGGAGTGATGTAAATACAACTAAGAAACAAAAAGTAATTAAAAGGTTTTAGTGCAGGTCTGTTGGTAGCATGTTAAATGAACGACGGAGCAGCATGCCACAAAACAACATTATCCACACCTGATGAAAGACACTTTAAAACAAAGCAAAACTAGTTTCCAGCAACTGGACAACAAGTAGCGATGTTAGTTTTCAACTAATGCAGGACATGTTAGTTTTGGAGCCCAAAGCATACAACAGGCCCAGTAAACAAGCTCAGGACGCACATGATGAGAATGTGAATCTGTGCTGTGACTGGACAGGTTCCTCCGCCGCATTAACTTTTTATCCTTAAAAAGGGAACAAAATCTTTTGATAAACAGCTAATTCAAAATCTTTGATAACTCAAGCAGCACATTTTAAAAACCTGATTAATGGCAAAAGATCATCTCCTTGAGACTTAAATTTTTTTTTTTTTATTACCATGACCTTAAATAATGGATTATAATTAGTTTTAAATGATGCATGCAAAAACATTAAATTAGGGGAACTTGACATTAATAGCAAAATGACACTAAAATTGACTGTTGCACATGAATGAGTTTTGGTGAACGAAATGACAAAAGTTAAAAGCGGGTCTGGAAAAAACAGAGGTCATGTGACATACGTAATGCTGAGATTCTGGTGAATTCCCTGAACTTGATGCATCACTGGCATTGTCAGAGGCGATCCGCCTGTGTGAGGGGGAAAATTTCTGCACAAGGAAAATGAGAGAAAGAGAAATAAATGAATATTAGCTGGTGGAAAAATGGTGAGGTGGTGTGTCAGATCAGGTACCAGATGTTTCCTTCCTTCCTGTTGCTGCCACTGATGTAAGCTGCAAAAATAGCTGAGAATGAAACCTCTCACATTAGAGAGATTAAACTTTTTTGGTTTATGTCTAGCCGTCTCTGACCTCTATAGGGGGTTTGCAAGTCAGATAAATTGTAACGATTTACAAAAGGACAAGGATTCAAATAAATAAATTAAAAAGGGACTGTGTATATCTTAAATGATATGAGGGAACAGATCCAGGTTAAGAGTGTCCTGAAACTCACCAGGTCTTCCTGAGATATGCTGAACTGGGATTGTCTCCAGTTGTTCAGAACAGATGGAGCATCTTGGTCTGTTCCATTTCCATTGATGGGCTGACCAGGCGGGACTGAAGCCTTTACAGAGTCAATAAAAGGTCTTTAGACAGAGTGCAGGTATATAAATCATTTACAAAACAAACAAATAAAACGCACACACACACACAGAGAATAAAACATAGAAACCTAAATGTCCAAACAAAATCATGCACAGACCTCTGGAAGGGTCCACTGACATTTAGACCCATCTTTTAGGTAGTAGTACATCTTCCCCTTTTCATCCTTAGATTGGATCCACTGTGATTGGGAGACAAAAATATTAATTTAGGTTTATTTTTTAAGCAACTTATTATTAAATTAAAATAATATATTTTTAAATAAAATAAAAATGATATATTTGAGCATTTGCAATGTGGAGATATAAAACCTACAAAAGAACTATTATACAAAAATACATCCCTTGACTCTAGCATGTTTATTAAACACATTGGCTATTTTGATTTAAATTTTAGCTTGCAATAAGAAAGTAGCAACCCTAGCTACTTTTGAAACATGTTGCAGAAAATGTCTGCAGATTCTGTCTGAAGCAGATCTGATTAACAATAAACAACTTCCTTAGTTTTATTTGCAATGTGCACAGTTGCAGTATAATAAAATCACCAACAGAGGGCACTGATACATACAAAACCAATAGCTATAAATCTGCTAAATCCTGGTTTATATCTTACTAAATTAATTCAAGAGCTCTTAAATATACTAATAATAGATTTGTTTGAAAACAACAGCATAAAATGATAATTCAAGAATGCACTTTGTGCTATTGAAAAGTGATATTGAATAAATAAAACAAATGGTTTCAGGACCTAAACCAAGCTTCTTAGTCTTTGCGTCATTCCTGTTATACAGTCACTTTCTGTCTCTATGATTTACATACTCTTTTCTCTAAAATGGTCACATATTCATAATAAATTGCTGACATTATACACACACACACACACACACACACACACATATACACATACATATATATATATATAGCATAAATTGTCACATTTAAATCCATGTATCTTAAATATACAAAGATAAACTATTGGTCTTGTGTTTCACGGTCCACGAGTTTAATTCAGTGCCATCAGCAGCATTTTCTGATGGGACGCTTCTGATGGTTCAG